>VYZW01010875.1:1714-38200 GCA_013401315.1 Balaeniceps rex | reverse complement strand
AAGGGATGGAACAAGTGACTCCTTTTTCCTCTTCAGAACTGTGGAAGCAAGAAGCCCTGGGAAGGAATCTCACAATATTTCCATCCTCCTTAAACATACCCTGTGGGCTTTAGCACTATCAGAGCATGAGGTATCATGTACACTTAATGTTGAAATCAGTCTCCCCAGAGCAAACCTTGAGGGCGTACATGGAGAGTGATAATATTTGGAGTGATGCAGCTTTCCCTAGCTTCGTACAGATCCATTGGCATGAGTGGGTTTTCTTANAAGGGATGGAACAAGTGACTCCTTTTTCCTCTTCAGAACTGTGGAAGCAAGAAGCCCTGGGAAGGAATCTCACAATATTTCCATCCTCCTTAAACATACCCTGTGGGTTTTAGCACTATCAGAGCATGAGGTATCATGTACACTTAATGTTGAAATCAGTCTCCCCAGAGCAAACCTTGAGGGCGTACATGGAGAGTGATAATATTTGGAGTGATGCAGCTTTCCCTAGCTTCGTACAGATCCATTGGCATGAGTGGGTTTTCTTAATCTGAACTAAAAATAATATTCTGATGTAGCCATGTGGGTTGGTCAACACCAATTACTGGAATCAGATCAAACGCATATATGTATTACACGCATTTAATTACAGCTTTAGGATAATGTTGCGCATACCCACTTCTGAGTATGTTCCTATATGTAAATAATCCTTTTAACTAACTAACATGCTATCTTCTAAAAAAAAAAAAAGTGTGCAAAACACCTAAGAATATGCCCACCTTCTTAATTCTCAAATAGGCAAAGAGATCCCCCCTCCCCAAATAACATAAAAAATCTTCTTTATTTCAGTGCCAAATAATTCAGAAATTCCAAGTGTCCAGATTAGAAGTCTTTATGGAAGAGATGTAGTCATAAAAATTTGAAAAGGGGGTTTTTATTAATAGGAGGTTGACAGCATATCTCTGTAGATCAGTATGTTATTAGTCTGGGCTGACTAAAATACTAAGCACTTCTCCTAGCCACAGCTGTAGAAGGTGTAATGAAAAGAGGTTTTGGACTGCCAGAGAACGTGTCTTGGTACAGTCTGGTCTTGTATCATCATTGTATTAGGAATCTAAGGATAATTCAGGTTGGAAGGGACCTCAGCAGGTTGCAGGGACAGCTGTGAGAGAGTCCAGGTTGCGTAGGGCTTTGTCCTAGGGAAAAAGATGATTCAGGTTGCTTGGAAATCTTGGCAGAACTTGCAGAACTTCTTGAACGTTAACCATCGGCAATTACTTCTTTCAGAAATGGACACTTCCCTTACTACCTTGTTTCCAGTTTGGTACCCCATGACGTGTGATTGCACCCTTGGTTCCATGGATCTTTCTTGTAGCTGTTTACTAAGTGAAAGCATCTGGCAGCAGACACAAACCACTTCAAACAATCTACTTCAGCCTTGTCACTTTTCTGATCTATTGAAAGCTGTAAATTGCATATAAATATCAAATTAATATTATATTTCTGACTTCCTGTGTTTTGGAAAACGGCCCTGTCAGCCTATCCATCAGCCATTTATATCCTGTTATTTATAGAGTGATTTCCACCCACCCCCCAGTGAGCTTTTTCTGCTTGAGATATTTTAAATGTCAGGGTTTCTCTCCCTTTCGGAGAGACCAATTTATTTTTGGTTGTGTACAGAATTTTGGGGGTTACCAGGTTTGCATGCTTTAATTTACCACCCATGGGAATGTATGCATCCTTTATTAACTGCAGTTGCTATGCATCGCTGAGCTGCATGCCTTCAGTGTGATGCTGATAACTGTGATAACACTCAGCGCTTAGAGCGCAAACAGTGAATTATACCCCTCCCTATGCAAGGTGGATTTTCTGCAATTAGTTAAGCACATGGGGAGGCAAAATCAATTCCCACTATACCCATGGGTGGCAATAAGGAATTCTGGGACTGTGCTGTGCATGGTGAGATCTGCATAGACAAGTTTTGTGGCCCATTAGATTCACAAAAGCATAAATCTACAGGCTCCACAGAGATAAACAAGTCAAGTTTAGCTGTTGCTATATTGCAGCAGAGAGCAGTCACTCTCTGCCATTCTTGTATTTAATTAAAGTTATAGAATATGTTTTTAATTCAATAAATAGAATTCTTAACATTTTTTAGCTGTCAGTTAAAAAAAAAATATAAAAAGATGTGAACCTAAGTTGAGAGAGAGAGAGATAAAAATGTATTGGCTGAAAATAATCCTTTTTTCTTTTATGTATTTTCTATCTAAAGTGTCAAAGAGATTTGCTTTTAACTATAATCATTAGCATAATCTACTGTCTAAGAAAATATCCCCCGCCCCGGGGAAATTCAAACAGTTTTTCCTGTTTGTTATGGAGAAATTGGGAGTTTAAAATGTATTCCACCTAATAACTGGATTTCTTTCTTACTTATAAGGAACTGCTGATAACCAGACGGAGCAAGTCCTTAATGAAACGTTGAGCTATCAAAATGTTCAATACATGGTAATTCTGAAGAATTTGTCCTGGAATGATGCAATGGCTGCATGCATAAGTAACAAGATGCAGCTGGTTAGCATCACAGATCAGTTCCAGCAGGCTTTTCTCGCTGTTCAGGCTGCCCTTCGTAATTACCCACTGTGGATTGGACTCTTCAGCAGAGATGTAAGTTTTACTTTCCCCTCAGACTGCGGCTTAAGGTCATTTTTAGAGTTGTGTGAAATGGAAACTGGGATAAAGAGATGCAATGAAAAATTAATTTCTGGGGTAACTGTTTTCATTTAGGGATAACCATCTGGAGGGTCTCAAGATTAACGTTCCAGATCTTCAGTTCTCCAAGTTACATAGTTGTTGAACTCCACTGGACAGATTGATGATGATGAGACAATTCTTTTAAAAGATTATAGGATGAAGGGATATAGTGTAGCATAGCAGCAACATAGACTGCTGAATCATCTTTGTCTCTTTTGTTAATGAATGAGTAATTAGTGTTGCCATTTAATATCATCACCACTGTTTACAGTACCACTCTAGAAAGACAACCCAAAATCTGTTTTGAAAGGGAGAAACTAGAATTGGCAAATAAAATCCAAAATTAATCATTGAACACTTCTGGAGATACGTTTCTAAAGCTTAACTTAGACTCTGTCATTACTTGGTGTTATTTGTGCCGGTGTTTTGAGTTAGAGGGAGACATCCCTAAGACAGGTCAGCGGGTTTTTCTTTTTTCTTCTGTTTTGTTTTGTCTCTGGAAAAGTCAGTGCAGGAGGTACTGCTTTGCTTTGCTTAGCCAGAGGACCTCTTGAAGATCTTCACTGTGGACTGAGAGCTTTCTCAGCTGTTAATGAAATGGCTTGGGCTTGCTTGCAGGGTTTATCTTTTTTGTCAAGCACATGAGTCTTGAGATAATTGCAAGAAAAAAGTTAAAATTTATTTGAGAAGTGCCTTACCTACAAAGGCTGATGGTGCTCACTCAGCATCTATGGTGTTATAATCTTCCTATGTCAGTAATGGGCTACCGAGTATTCTAGGCAAAGTAGGGGGAAAAGTAGAAATTTGAGTATATACTTTATGGAGAATATTTTTAAAAGGAATCAGGCATTTAATCTGAGTGAAGATGGGGAAACCAGAGCAACCTATTTTCTCTCCTCTTTTGAATCTTTATCTGTAAGTGAAGATCAAATGATTCATTTTGCTGCGTACAACTCAGACATGCATTAGCTTTTCACTGTTGCAACACTTGGTTATTCAGGCACAATTAAAAAGTCACATGAAAGGAAATTCTAATGAAACTGGTCAACAGAACTTGTTACTCCAGTGCTGGAATCATAGGCACAAAAGAAGGATACAAGATAAATTAAATTACAAAGCAGCAGGGGGATTTCCTGAAGAAAACTTTTAAATGTAAGATTCTTAAAGGATGGCGTGCTTGATGTACGTGGGTTTTTTCTTATTCCTCCTGCATCCTCCAGGGCAGGAACACATCTGATTTATTAAATCAGTTAAGTATTTAATAGATTACTTTCAACTCGGTGTGGAGTAACTGAGACTGGGCCTTATTCTCAGATATTATCAGTTTTCCAAGACCAGATAATTATATCTACCATTGATTTGCAGGTGCAAATGATGTAATTTGGACATCCCATTGCCAGTCCTTCCTCCATAAGCATAGTAGTTAAACATCAACATTTGATAATTTGCCGTCCACTTCAGCTAATTCATATTTTTGCAACTGCAAAACTTAAAATAACAAAGCTTGTTATATTGTAAGCAACAGATCAGATCGTGAGGGCAGTGGAACACTTATAGTTCTCAGAGGCACTGTAAATGTCTAGCCAATGTAAATATATTATCATGTCATTTTCTGTACCTAATATTTTTTACTATGTAATCTCATCCCTTTTAATTATACAATGCTAGGGTGGAAAACATTATGGCTGGCTGGATGGGAAACATGTTAGTTTTAGTCGCTGGTCTGAAGATGATGAAGAAACAAGTGAAGAATGTGTGTTTCTGGATACTGATGGCTTCTGGAAAACTTCTGACTGTTCCTCTGAAAATCGAGGTGCTATTTGCTATGCATCAGAAAGTACGTATCCTAGCATAATACTTACAAAAGATGAATTTTGTTTTACTATGAAGCATATTTGATAATTGCAGATTGGAAATTCAAAATTGCAACTGTTTCTTTTTTAACTTACATTTCCTCAGAGAGGCTGATTTGCATGCCAGGAAAAAAGAAACAAACTTCAAATAGGGGAGCATGCATCTGTTAGTCTTAATCCACATGTTCCTTACACATGAATTCGGCGTGGGTGCTTTGGGCCAGACTGTACCCTGCATATTGTCAACCGATTCTGCCTTTGCACTGTTTCTGTAAGATTGTTGCATACTAATCTCTCTCACTTGTATGTGGAAGAAGATTCAGCTACCTCTGTACTATTTACATCTTAATATTAGGACCTCGTGAAATCCCTTCAGATATGGAGGTCTATACTGGGAGGAGGTAACATGACTACATGGAGAAGAAATATAGCACGTAGACACTGAATTGAAAGGTGTAAATTAAAGTCACCTGCAGTTCACAAAACCCTTCTAAATATATACGAATTATAGCAAGACAGGTAGGAATACCTGTGCGCTTGCAGCCCAGAAGGCCAACCGTATCCTGGGCTGCATCAAAAGAAGCATGACCAGCAGGTCGAGGGAGGTGATTCTGCCCCTCTACTCGGCTCTGGTGAGACCCCACCTGGAGTACTGCGTCCAGCTCTGGAGCCCTCAGCACAAGGACATGGAGCTGTTGAAGCGGGTCCAGAGGAGGGCCACGAAAATGATCCGAGGGCTGGAGCACCTCTCCTACGAGGACAGGCTGAGAGAGTTGGGGCTGTTCAGCCTGGAGAAGAGAAGGCTGCGGGGAGACCTTATTGCGGCCTTTCAGTACTTAAAGGCGGCCTATAGGAAAGATGGGGACAGTCTTTTTAGTAAGGCCTGTTGTGACAGGACAAGGAGTAATGGTTTTAAACTAAAGGAGGGGAAATTTAGGCTAGATATAAGGAAAAAATTTTTTACAATGAGGGTGGTGAAGCACTGGAACAGGTTGCCCAGAGAGGTAGTGGAGGCCCCATCCCTGGAAACATTCAAGGTCAGGTTGGACGGGGCTCTGAGCAACCTGATCTAGTTGATGATGTCCCTGCTCACTGCAGGGGGGTTGGACTAGATGACCTCTAAAGGTCCCTTCCAACCCAAAGCATTCTATGATTCTGTGATTCTATGATTCTATGAATATAGCAGGACATCTTTTTTGGGGGGATACATAGGTAGCACAGCCCTTTTCTGAAAAATAAAAAGATCTTTCTGAGAGGTCATCACAGATTTCTTCCCTATGAGACCATTATAATTTGGTTTGGTTTTTTTTTTCCGTGAGGGGACACAGTTAAGCCATTGTTGTACATACTGAGTCACAGGGAAGTGTATACTTGGCATTATGACATCCTTAACTATTTTGTGCTTGCAATCTGAGCAACTGCAGGAAGAGTCCTTCTCAAGTATTAGATAAAGCCACAGAACTGAGATGTGTTGCCAGCTATGAAGTAGCTTATTTGTTATGGTGATCTGCCTTCACACAAGAGGCAATAAGAGCTTTTAGTTATTGGTCCACACTTAGAACTTTTATTTAGGGATTTTATTCTTAAACCTCTATAACATAACAATTATGAAAAGTTGTAAGCATCTGTATTCTTTGATAATGCTTACTGCTGGTTTTGTTACTTTAAAAAAAATCACCATTATGAGGAAACTGAAAGCAACAATGTATTACACATTTAGAGGATGGCACTTAATTTGTCTTGCATGTTTTTAAACGGTACCTGAAAGTGGTTTGTGGTGTGTCGGGTTAAGTGTTGGTCCTGAACATCTTCTTTCCCTTCCTTAGATAAGACTGAAAAAGAAAAAGTTACACAAGTTAAATGCCCACATAAGATTAAAAATACACCCTGGATATCATTTAGAAACAATTGTTACACTTTTATGATAACAAAAAATAGATGGAGAGAACTGAAGTCTCAAGAAGCTCATCATTTATGCAAGAAAATGAGTAAGTACTTTGTCATATTACAGGTATTTATGGACTTATATCAGCTTGAGGGAGATGAGTTTTAGATCTGAGTCACTGTCTTACAATGACAGCAAAGTGAGTGTTGAGAAAGGTTGTAGCATTTGGAAATGTGCATTAGCGTTGCACTGCCTAATGCTGTTTGCCCTTGCACTACTCTGACAAAAAGTGCCAGAGCGTGGGTAGGAGGGTTTGAGAGAGAGAAGGCTAGGAACTATTGAATTCTGAGATCTCTAAAAAACTGGAAGGTTGGGGGTTTTGCTCTTTATAATATGCAAATTTTAAATAGGTTGGGTAATTGTTATCCCCTTGGCAACATTCTGGCTTTACAGTCACCTTTACTTCATGGGGTTTTTTTCCCCCGCCCCTTGCTGTGTGGAACACTTAGGTGAACAAAGAAAACAGGCTGAGAATAGTCCAATTCAGAAAAGCATGTGGGCTTTTCCTGTCCATCCTGAACACAGTGTAAGCTTAGGAACAGCTTCCCCCTTATCTTAAAACATTGCTCATGGCACTTCAGACATGCACCTTTCCAGAAACTCTTTTTATATTTCATTAATTGATTTCAATTCAGTCTTTTTCTTAATATTGTTTCTCTACTGGGCAGTTCAAGAAAATCAGGAAAGATTGCTGACATTTTTATGTTCTATGCAGAGAATTTTTACTACAGACAAGTAGTACTTGAAGTGACAGTACAACCCACGAATATCTCTGGAGCCGTTGTCTTTCATTTATCCACAAAACTAGGGGAAGCACTGTTGATAATACCTTTGAAAATTGTTTTTGCACTGTTCATTTAGTTATTATGTTACAAAGGTCTAGCCTTTACACATTCTTGACCTATCTGTAATAATTTTTTGCTATTATTGTTAATAATTATTTATTCTGTAACTGAACTTGTAAGAAAGTAATTTTAAAAAATTTTCAACAGACCCAGAAGCATTTGTTCTGAGTGTTCGAGGTGAAGAAGAGAATAACTTTGTTACTGAGCAGCTTCGTTCATTCAGCGGTCTGGCTACGTGGGTCTGGCTGGGTGTGATTTATGATGACAGTGGTAAGATTTAAGGTTTTTTCCTTAATAACTGGATTGGAGACAAAGTTTGTGGCATTTTAAGTGCATGTTTCTTGCATGTTTCAGTATACAACTAAAGTCAAACTGAATGCAAACCTATAATAACGCTTTATACTTGTATTTATCATCTAGAAGAAAATAACTGGACATGCTTTCTGTTTGAGTGGTAATTAGATCCAGTATGTTCTGTTTAGTCTAGATTTGATTTCCCTGGTGTGCAGGACTTAAAAGGGCCTGGATGAGTAATGCTAACATATTTAGCATTGTATACGGAACTGACTTACAGTAACTTAGAGTATCACTGCATTTTTTCCAACGTGAATATCTGTTAGTGTCATTAATATACTCAAAGTTAAATGGTATTTGTACAGATAATGCCAATCTTTTAATAAATACGCAATGTTTTCCACAGATAAAGTTCTCAAGTGGTATGATGAAACTCATCTGACTTACAATAACTGGAGGCTGGGAAGACCCAACATAAAGAAGAACAGTTTTTTTGCTGGTGTAAATCTTGATGGTTTTTGGGATATTTATAATTATTCTCAAAGTTGGCATGCTCATCACTATAATGTGTACAGTATTCTCGCCTGTAAAATTGAAAGGGGTAAGTAGTAGAGAAGATTTATGTGTAGCATAGGAGTGTTGGATAAGGGTCATAATTTAAGTCCTGGTTCTGCAGTACCTGCTATATAAGGCTTTGGTTTTGCTCCCAGTGAAACACATGGCACAGCTGTCATGGGCTTCTGGGGTTATATGGTCAGTCTGTGCATCACTGCTGTAATATTCTGATCAGGAGGAATGTGTTTGCTGTACGCCTCCATCAACTGCTCACAGTGTTCAGAGTAGCAAAAAATAACTTACTTGATATAAGTGGCTGGTACTGAACACTTTAATGCTTGAATTACATTGCTATAGATGGATTTTAATGCTTTCTGTATGTTCCTAGTTACATGAATGAAGTGCACAGAACTTGTCTTCTTATTCTTTGGAATAGGACCCCAACAGCACAAGCCTCCATTGCCTGAGTCCATTCCACATGGAAACAGAACATACAGGATCCTTCAGAAAAAGTTAACATGGTATGAGGCATTGAGAGAATGCAAACACAACAGCAGTGATTTAGCAAGCGTACACAGTGAATCACAACAGTTATTTCTAGAAGATATTGTCAAGCAGGACGGCTATCCTCTGTGGCTTGGGTTGTCAATTCATGATGTAAGTATATACTGTTGGTAACCTCAGTAACAGAGCTTGCAAATAATTTGCTGCACAGGATATGAAATATTTGCTGATGCTTTCTTCCAGTTTCTTCGAATTTCTGTTCCACGTGGCAAACTACCTACTTTTTCAACCCTGTGTAACATATGTTAAAGTATATTAAATTTTAGTGTATGTAGCCGCACTGAGATATTTTTCCAAATCCTTGAAATTTTAAAATAATATAAAGATACCACATCACACCTTGTGGCACAAGGAAGTGCAGTTTGCAACACTACCTTTAGAAGCTCCAGATTTACGGGCCTCTGTAGAATCAGACTCCATTAGCAAATACAATCAGACAAGGCTGTATGGAGCCTGCTTAGTCCAGGTCAGGACTGGCTCTCCGGGGCAGTTCAGGAGCTGCCTCTCTAGCAAGTTATGCGTCCCTTCTCCCAGGAGGCATAGCAAGAGTCAGCTGCAGGTCTTCCTCCTCCTCTGTCTGCTTAACCTCGGAGCCAAAAGCCTGTGGCCCCAACCCTGCTCTCCACACGCCTCCCCAGACCTGGCCATGGTAGTTAATTGGCAAGAATACGCATCTGCAAAGAGAGGTGCCCGATTCTGTGCATACCTTTGCTACCTCTGCCCAGTCCTTTGGTCTGAATGGGTTCCTCCCCTTCTCACAACTGACCCTTCGTTGTCACAGGTTTCCAGCAGTGTATCTGAAGTAGGAGCTAGCACAGCAAACCATTCCCGAGCTGGCCAGCTTTACTCACTGAGGCCATCTTGACAGTTTAGCAGTTTGCAACACATCAAATAACATTCATAGCAAGGAAGGCAGACTGCTTAAATGAAACAGCAGGATGAAATTAAGTAAATTGTTCCCCATAGAATAAAACAAGGCTAATTGCAGGTTTAAACTTACAAACATACTCCAGTTTCTCAGTTCACAGAAGTAAGCAGGATTTCTATGTTAAGAATTGATTGGAAAATGCAAACCATGTTGTACATTTATTCAGTATGGACTTAGAAAATGAGGCACTTGCACTTTAATTTATCACTCTACAGGGCTAAATATTCCTACATGACTTACTAATGACTGACAGGATTTAAACCACGACCATATGGAGTGGTTTAAAAGTTGTGGGGTTTTTTTTCTTTAATTAGGGAAGTAAAACTAATTTCGAATGGTCAGATGGAAGCGACTTTGACTACTATCCTTGGGAATTAGAAAACTCAAATACTACTGAGAACTGTGTTCTGTTGGATACTAAAGGATCTTGGAACCGTACAAAATGTACAAATGTTGCTGAAGGTGCCGTTTGCTATAGCCCTCCAAACAGTAAGTGTTATTTTTAATGTTTTGTGTAGTTGTCTTATGTATTCTATCTTTACATGTTGTACTTAGAACTAGAAATGAAGGCTGAAATACTACACACGGTTCCCTCTTTAAGAAGAGTTGTCTATCAGGAACGATAAAACACTTCTTAATACTTATGGGAGATTAATTTTCTCCATTCCAGTGGTGAAAATCTAAACCAATCCTGGTCACTTTTTGATCATCTGTGTTATGAATACCAAATTATATGTATGTCTTCTGAATTTAAATCCATATCAAACACATATCAAACAAAAATGGTTCCCAAGTCTTTGGAACTTGTCTGGGACATGCTTATTTTCAAATGAGTTTATCTATGACACATGAAGAAGGAATGTAAACTAATTGAGTCATGGTTGTTGGTAGGAGTAGTAGTCCTTGTTAATACTTACTGTCCTGTTACTACAAAGAGACTAAGCGCAAACTCCTGCAGCAGAAATAATGTCAATTTCTTTGTCTTTGCAGAGAGAGAATTACAGCCAAAGCAAGTGAGCAGAGCCTCAGGATGCCCACAAATTAGTGGTACCCTACAATGGATACAGTATAAGGATCACTGTTATGCATTTGACATGGCGTTCTACAATTTTTCAGTATATAATGTGGAAGATGCTAAGAAAGTCTGCCAGAAACTGAGTATGTTTACCCTCTCTATCACATTACAACTTGTAATTAGTCCATTATTCGAAAAGACAAAAAATCCCCAACAACCAAAAAACCTACACTGGTTATACTTTAGCTTTCGTGCTTCTTTAGTTTAGGAAAAGTAATAGCAAGCTTTATTTTTGAACGTCTGATTAAGGTTCTTGGTAAAACTCTGCAATGTGCTGACAGTTTGTCTGGCACATGGATATCTGCGAGTAAAATGCAGATAGCCATTGATAGAGGATTCAGAAATTTAAGTCTTGCAGTTTGGAGGAAACCATTTTATTTGCATACAATTAACTTGATTTATAATAAAGTTAGTGCTGTTGGCAGTGTTTTCTTATTACATCCTTGCATTAGCTGCTTGCTAACCTATCAAATGGTTCAAAGCACGTACTTTATAGATATTATTAAGGCACATAATATCACTAAAAAAACTTAACTTTATGTCAAATTAAAGGATTTTCTCTCTTCTTTGATAAGCTGTGTGGGGAATTGTATTGCAGAAGATGATGTTAAGCAGTCTCATGTACAGAATTTTTAATTGCTGCCTCAGCTTGGAAGCTAGTGACTGTCATAACTTACTTTTATTGAATTATCTTATGTGAAGTTGAACTCGCTATGTAGGATGAAAAACAAAAGGTGCAGGTAGTCCCAGTCCTGGATGCAGTTTTATATTCAATCCTACCTGGCCTGGTAGTTGAAAGAGAAGGTGATCTTTCTCTAAATTAAGCTTCTGGCTTATATTTGCATATACTTGTTAAGAACAGGCTACGTCTGAGCCTGTCTCCAGTATACCCTTTCCTCCCTTCTATTCCTTAATTGCTGTAACACTGTACAAAACCTGAGGCACAAAGAGGGATTGATTTAGAAATTAACTTGACTTAGCAAAATGCTGAGCTTTTGTTCAACTATATTTTTGAAAAGGGCTTATTATTTGGACGAGACTAGTAATTCTGAATGTGGCATATCTTTCGATATCTTCCACGTATGTAGTCCACAGCTGCAGTAAGTTTACTCCCATTTTGTTTTTTATGACCTGCTTGAATAACCAGTCATCTGAAGCTGTCTTGTATAACGCTACGCTGTATTTTTTGGGAATGGCGGGGTTATATCTTTATTCTGCAGGTTACTTCAAGCTAATTTTACAAGCCCAGATCAGCAAATCTTTTCCCGTAGTAATTGTTCCCACAGAAAACTCAATGTACAAGCACCATGAAAAATCTCTGAAGTTACAATTCTGACCGGTTTCCTCTTCCCCTTAGATCCTTCAGCAACCCTTCTGACGATAGTGGATGCTGAAGAAAATGCATTCGTGAGCACACACATAAAGGAAAATGATCTCATCACCAAGAACGTATGGCTTGGCCTGGCTCAGAGCTCTAAGGGTAAGAAGTAGCAACTATGTATGAGCATGAGTGTTTCATGTGGTAAATAAAAATGCATAAATCCTCAAATAAGAACACAATTTTGTAGTGTTGATAGCCTATTCTGCCTGAGGTTGGAATCCCTCATTTAGCATTATAAAGCCCTTTGGACTTCATTGTAGCTTAAGTCTCTTCCTGTTGCATACTTAAGGTAATCACGAGTCACTGAAATTCATTTTCCCCAACACTGTCATTGGTGCCTAATGGTTAAGCTGCAAAAGCATGAAATGCTAAAAATCTGGAGAAGGGGTGTGGCTAAAAGTGATGTGTTCATATTTATTGGTTTTAATATACAGGATAGATAGTCAGCCCTGTTTGTTTTAGCAACGTGAAAAAAATCAATAGATTGTGAATGACATCGTGTAGCATTACAGCATGCTTTGGTGATCTAAACTAAGCAATGTTGTTTTTTCCCAACAGATCAGTCCCTGAACTGGCTTGACGGCTCATCAGTTAATTACGTCAACTGGGAAAATAAAACTGCAGAAGTCAATGGAAAATGCAGTGTTATCCTGTCCACAACTGGCACATGGTCCAAAGTTGACTGCAGTCGTAGTCAAAGCAGAGTGGTTTGTAAAGCTCCTTTAGGTACGGAAGCATTGATTTTAGCAGAGACTTAATTTTGTAGTGACTATATTCACGATTTTCTTTTTTTGGTGGGGAAAGTCTGTGTTGAAATAATGAAAGTGCAATTCACAAAAGAACCTATCAAATACTTCTGCCTAAGCAGGAGCCTTCTGTTCCTGTTTTGCCATAAAATTGCATTTCGGGGACAAATTCTCTAGGAATTTACTTCTCCTGGCTCCCACTATCCACTTAAAGGGTAAGGGAGAGAACTGAAATTTCCACTTGAAAGAGAGCATGGAGCAGTTGCTATCGCTTCTTGCCACAGGGTATCTCTCATGG
Organism: Balaeniceps rex; assembly: GCA_013401315.1. Classification (NCBI taxonomy): domain Eukaryota; kingdom Metazoa; phylum Chordata; class Aves; order Pelecaniformes; family Balaenicipitidae; genus Balaeniceps; species Balaeniceps rex. Next base: position 24,980 of record VYZW01010875.1, on the reverse strand, counting down.
GTGAGTCTGTGTAGGTGGGACCAGAAAGCCTTCTGCTTGTAAGAGATGCCAAGTAAGCACATACTGCAGATTGTGTTTTCAGTCTTGAGGAGGCTTCTCAAAATGGTGCCCCGCAGCTCCAGAAGAAGACTTGGGCCTCATGTTGGTTCCTCATACTCTGCTGTGTCCAGGAAAGAAAGCAGTTACCTGAGCATTAAGCAAGTGAGTTCCTGAGTAGCAGTGGAATCTTTCTGATTTTGAATACATCTTCACTGAAGTGGAAATGCAGGAATAGATTTAACTTCATGCTGCTAAGGAAGACCTCAACAAGATCTCTTCAGTCCAAGGGAAGCATAATTCCCTTCCACTCCAAGAGAGCCAAAGAACTCATTAGATTTCTGAAGTATACAAACCTTGAAATGAGCGCAGCATTTACTAATAAGTTTTTTGGACCTCTGTGGTCCCTTCCAACCTAAACATGATTAGGAAATTAACAACAGAATGATCAAAAATAAGCTAATAGATGCTGATTCATATGGAAACCTAACGTCCCACGTGATGAAGTAAAGACTATTGTCCTGGTTTCAGCTGGGATAGAGTTAATTTTCTTCCTAGTAGCTGGCATAGTGCTGTGTTTTGGATTTAGGATGAGAAGAATGCTGATAACACACTGATGTTTTAGTTGTTGCTAAGTAGTGCTTAGGCTAGTCAAGGACTTTTTCAGCTTCCCCTGCTCTGCCAGGTGCACAAGAAGCTGGGAGGGGGCACAGCCAGGACAGCTGATCCAAACTGACCAAAGGGCTATTCCATACCATATGGCATCATGCTCAGTATATAAACTGGCAGGAGTTGGCTGGGGGGGCAGCGATCGCTGTTTGGGGACTGGCTGGGCATGGGTTGGCGGGTGGTGAGCGATTGCATTGTGCATCACTTGTTTGGTATATTATTATTATTAATATTATTTCCTCTTCCTTTTCTGTCCCATTAAACTGTCTTTATCTCAGCCCACGAATTTTTCTTTTTTTTTTTTTTTTTTTCCAATTCTCTCCGCTATCCCACAGGGGAGGGGGAGAGTGAGTGAATGGCTGTGTGGTATTTAGCTGCCTGCCAGCTTAAACCACAACAACTATTAATATGGTGAAGCAGTTTGCCTTAACTTCAACTAAACGCATGCAGTATTAGTGTTTAGCTATCTAAGCATCAACCCCTACGACAAAATACTCTTACCAAAACTCTTTAAGAGTAACTATTTGTGTTTTGTTCTGTTACAGGTTCTAATCACACTGGGGTGGCTGTAGCACTTGCCCTGCTAATTTTCTTGGCCTTCATTGTTGGATTAGTGTGGTACCTCTATAAAAAGAAGCATCTTCACTGGAGTGCCTTCTCTTCAGTACGCTATCAAAGAGGGATGAATGATGATGAAACTGATGATGTGTTCACAAAGGATAGCTATTGAGAAACTGTTCCTTCTGGGCAATTTAGCATGAACTTCACTGTGTGAAGCCATAAGGAATGAACTATTTGATGTTTTATTACTTCTTTTTGGAAAAGTAAGAAGGTTATTAATGGGGGCTAAATTTTATTCTTTTGTACAAGTGCAATTTTTATTCAAGTCCATGGTAATTATTCACATTTGGCCTCAGCCATTTAAGGTGCAAAGTTTCTAGAGTTCTGTGGTATTTTTTAATTTACAGTAATTTCTCTCTTTACTGGAAAGAGTTTTTAATGGAATAATTAATGCCAACTGTACTTCATGCAACATCACCTTAACAAATGCACTTAAAATTGCTACATGAATTCTGTAACTTTGTACACATATCCATCAATAACTTCATGCCAAATGATGTACCATTTTGATATGCTATAAGGGTTTTGCTGCTAGTATTGGGTTACCCTATAGAAACTAACACAAAGACGATAAATAAGAGACAAACTGTCTTTGTGTAGCAACTTTTTTAATAAGCAGTTATACATTTTGATGTAGCAGGGGAGAAGGGAGTTACCAGACAACTAAGTATTCACTCCCATCCAACTAGAATTGAAATTTTCTTGTCATAGTGGAGGAACATCATATTGTTATTTCCCTCCTTCCCCAAAGACACACAAAAAAATCATGTTATAGTGGCGAGAGAAGACTCTTCCGTAGAATATATGTACATTTTAAATAAAGAGTTATGGGGAACACCCTGCACTAAAGCCATGCCATGTAGGAGTAAATTAAATAAACATAGAATATGTGAAGCCTGAGACTGTGGCAAGCTGGCAGATCACTACTCTTATCCCCTGAAGGTGGTAGTGGGGCTAACAAAAATACCCATTAAGGGCTAACTGCAAACTCAAGCAGAACTCGAGATATAATAAAAGCCTTAGCCCTATAAAAGCAAAGGCATGAATGTTATGTTTTATCCTGTGACATAACTGTTCTTTAAGTAAATGGTTCAGTTTCTTTTCACAGCTCCTTTCACAACATTCTGAAAGCACAAACAGCAGGAAAGTTTACAGTGAAAATCAGTATCTGGACCTAAGCATTAATTGAATAAGAATAAAAAAACTGCACTTAGAGTAGTATTTAGATAAAGAAGTACCGCATTCTATCTTAGGTTTTCAAACTACTCTGAAATGAGACCTGAGTGATTTTCTTGTAGATCAAAACACAGAAAAGGCCTGCTTCATTTTATGATCTCTTGCACTGTGACACCCAGGGACGGGAGTGTTGCAGTGACAGCATTCCTCCTTCTGTAACAAGATCCTCCTGACATTTACTTCCCCTAATATTCTTATTTCTCATAGGGTTAAATGCCTAACTTTATAGGTGAGATATGTCATCTGTCCAAGAAACAAGATAAAGATATATCTAAGGAAAGAGTGAGAAAGAATGTATGATAAATAAACTTGTGTACATAAATGCTAAAAATACTTGAGTATTTTACATAAAACTTAAACTTGATTTTTGTATGTGATGTGTCACTGTGGCCTTTTCTATGCACTCCAAAGAAAGCTATAAAGGGAAAAAGGGAAGACAAGATTGTATCTGTTAATTACTCTAATGATTTGGCCAATTAATATTTTGAAGTCTTTAGACTTTAATGCACAATACAAAGAACAGGCACATTTACTTTTATGAAGGAGGATGTGTAAAAGTCCAAATCCATTCCCCATGTAATGGTGGTGTATGATAGATGGGAATACACTTGGTCTGACATGCTGAGAAGAGTACTACTGATTTCTCTGAAGCAACGGTGTGAGGTCATGATGTTCAGCTGCCTTCCCCCCCCGCGGTTTACTTATGTTGACAGCACTTTTCTTTGTTCCTGTTTGCACTATTTTGATAAGCAAGTGTTTATCATTTGTATTGAGAAATCGAGAACTTCTTGTAGATACCGCTTTAGAGCCTGTTAAAACAGCAGCCTGAAGGGGCACAGTAAAGGAACCATTGTGTTAGTTTGCTGATCAAAGAACTAAGCACTTTTGTGGTTTATTTGGTACTTTGGGCATAATTGTGAACATTTTCTTTCTTTCTTGAGGCAACTTGTAGAAAAAGTAGTTACGATGCTAGTTACTATGTAATGAAGATAACCCTCACCCCCCTTAAACTTACCGTGGTATGAGAAGCATTTGAAACGTACCAAAGCCTGGTTCCTGTCATCTTTGGGTTTAGCTTCCAGGCCTAAGTGCTTTGCCAAATGACTCCTAATGTAGTGGACTAAAAAAGTGGTGTTTATTGTCCTTTTCTAACAACAGTCGTAAGTGGGGAAAATTATTTACAAATTCTCACATTTTCAGATGTACTAGTTTTATAGATGTTTATACTTCCAGCATTTTTAGGTGTGAATCTGAAATGGAAAAAGGAAATTAGTAGTAAAATCCTAATTCTCCAGCACACATGAATATATACTTTTTATAAAAAAAAAATTCATATATTTTATTCTTATGAATGATGTAAATAATTTTTTAAAGACCCATTTCTCATGTTTGTTTCATCATACCCAAGTTGTCTAATCACTGGTAATTCTTATTTGAGTAAGCACAACTGCCTTAGTGCAGGTGAGTAACCCACACATAGATTATTTAGCAGTACTGTTATTGAAAGAATAAAGTTAAATAAAACACTAAACTGCTTACATTGGTTTTATTTCCGTGGAAGCAGTTATCACAGCTAAGGTACAGCTCATTAATCACTGGGGTAAAAAAAGCACATAGCACAGGGGCTGTGATCACAATTAAAGCAGATAAGCAAGTGCTACCATGATAAGAAAACTTTAGAGGTAATAAAAATCTTTGATGTACTTAAAAAGAATGCCAGTAACTTTCTTTTTGCAGTTGAAAACATACTTTATCATGGAACATGGTTATACCTAGCTTTTATCAAGCTGATTCTGGGTCTGCACAGGAAGGGAACATTACTCTGTGCCTTTTTTTTTTTATTGAAGGTGTAGTTCATTAGCGCCTTGTGGCCCATCTTATCTCCAGAGCAGTTTATAAGGGCTCCCAACATAACTCTTCATAAAATATGGACGAAGTTAAATTACTTTCAGCCACGTAACATTTGCAATTAAAGCTTGAGATGTATTCATTTTAAGTATCATCTGAACTCTGAATTCCAGACCTCCAAAATCTGCGACTGCTGGTCAAAGGGCAGTGTTATTTTTAGCTACAGTAATGGCTTGCTGGGAGAAACATCCTATTGTGCAAGACGATGAAAAAGGTCAACTGTTTCAAAAACATTAATTAAAAACTGAAGATGATGAGCAGGGAAATAGAAGCACAGAAATGAAGTGCTTTTCTGAGGTCACAGAGCAATGGAGTTGGGAAGACATCCTAAAACTGCTTCATCTCAGAGCACAGACTGTCTGCTGGACTGTGGTAGCTCTAGACAAAAACTGTCCAACTTCAGGTAAATGCACAAAAGTGTTCTGCACACTTACAACTTGACATGCGACTCTGTCTCATTGGCCTCTCTTGTTAGGGCAGAGCTCACTCCTGTGGGAACGAGCTCCTCCCATGGTGAGTAGAGCAGCATGGGTTTTGGTTCCTCTTCCCGAACTTTGCCTGGTCTCTGAAGACTCTGTCATGGAAAGGTTAACCCACATCCGCCACTAGACCAGCCAGCATTTTTATTTTAATGCTGTTTCTGCATCAATAACTTAACTGTCATAGAAATCAACCACAAGTGCCTATGCATGAGCACCATTTGGGCCTGATGCATTTGTTGTATTTCTTATCGCTTTTTCCTTTTTCTTTAAGCCAAATGCACCATCTGCTCATTGCTCTGGACATATGTTATGCAGCTAAACATTTTGGAAAGGAGGAAGTAAATTGCATGGCCTGTCAATGATATTTTTTTTTTTTTTTGGTGTGGCTGCAAATAAACAAAGACCAAACAATACAATTTTTGTTGCTAGAAGTCAGAATTACAATTTGGGTCCTTTATGCATCTGCTGTTGCTGCGTGTATGGAGCACTGTGGGGTATGTAATGCTCAGGTTTATAAAAGTCAAATTCAGGTCAAGAAGTACAAAAAGTTCTTACTGACCAAATTAAACAGGCTATGCACAGTTTCAAAGCAATATTAAAGAACTAAACTTAGGAAAAACAGATTAGCTTCTAAAGAGAAAAATTCAATTATCGCTCTAATAGACCTTTCCCATTTAGTTCTGAAGACTTTTAAGATGAGAGTTGACAAAGCACTAGAATAGGTAATTTTCTGTTGGTAGCAAATGAACTTGCAAATGGTGCATAGCATAAATGCCATTTTAAAGTGCTGTTATCTTGGTTTTATTCCTTCATGGTATTTTCACATTGAAAACTCCTGTGCACTCTATCATAATATCTGCCAGTAACTAAGATTTTTAACAGATTTGGGGGCGCAGGGGAGGATACCAGATGAGGTTTTTATTGTGATTACACAGTAATGCAACACAGACTGTAAGTCCTTCTGGATTTCTATTTGCCAATGTAGACAGGACTATAATTATAAACAGAACAACAGTTGTTTGTTAGCTTTGCTCCTTTTCAGCATAAATAGAATAATTTGCTCCAAGGTGGCTTTTCAGAAAGTGGAATTTCAGCGATACAAAATAATTATTGCAAAATGTGCTTTCTTCATTATGCTGGCCCCTTATGTGCACATTTTTTGTTAGAACAAATGAGAACAATCTTTTTCTGCACGCTGTATCTCAGGACACTCGTATGGATAGTAAGCGTTGTACTCCTGCTTTCTATTAAACTTTTCAAATGTCATGTGTCACAGTTCCCCTTTAACAGATGATATAGAATAGATACTTATACAAAAATGTGGTGCTTACACTCAGTAAAACTAGCAGGACTTGTATGCATATTCAAATTAAACTTACAGAGTAGTTGGTTGAGATGATTTCGCAAATGAGCATGACTGAACATCATCCCCATTAGCAGCCAAACTGCTTTCTGTTTCATTGAAATGTCTTTATTTTCATAAACATGATCTGGGTATTTAAAGAGCATCTTGTGCCAAGTGAGAGTGTGAATTACACATGTATGTGGATAATAGGAGGGCACATTCACCCAGGGCTTGGATCATGAGCTACTTTGAGGAAAAGGGCTGGGTTCCCAAAATTTCCATCTTGTATTGTCTCCTGCGGCCACCATTCTGCTTTGTACCCGTTCTGCCTCATACCAGCTTCACAGCGCTGACAAACAAGCCACCAAATGATGAACGCACCACCACGGACACGAGAGCCAAACAGGCAGCCTTACACCAGCGCAAGCTGCTGGGAAAGGAGACCAGAAAGCACCACATCCTAAAGAGCAGCAGCCACGAGCCTGAAAGGTGTGGGATGAGCACTGCCAACAGCCCCACCACACCAGCACAGGGTGCCGGGAAAGGGCCAGAACAGCCGGCGTGGACAGCCAGAACAGCCGGCGTGGACAGCCAGAACAGCCGGCGTGGACAGCCAGAACAGCCGGCGTGGACAGCCAGAACAGGGTTATCCTCTGTTTATCCTCTGCGAGCAATAAACCTACAGCAGCCATGGAGAGAGCAGCTCTCTTGCCCCCAGCCCAAGCATTCGCAAGGCACCAAGGAGGCATTTGCTGCAGGCAACAGCCAACACTCCCCTCTTCCAGCCCCAGGGGACTCCCTCCATGTCTCCCCTCCTTCTGCAACCAGGGCTTCTCCTGCCACGCAGATTCAACACCTTTATACCCCGCACCAGTCTCACCTTGCAGGGCCAGCTCTGCTTCTAAGTGCTTAAGCTTCCTTCCTCCGGACTGCTTTTCTCACAGAGAATGACCAGCCAAGATGCAGCCATCCCAGGGGAGCTGGGAAGAGAAGGCTTCTGGTTTAAATGCTGCTCTGCCCATGGGCACACCCTGACGAGGCACAACTGGGGACAGCTGAGGTTCCCCTCACTTACTCAGCTCCGCGCTGCAGCAGGTGAAAGAAGCAAGGCAGGTAAGTTGCTCCTGCGAAGGCGTTTGCTCCGTTACTGGCCTTGCAAAAACCATGCCCAATGCCTAACCTGTTACAGAACCAGCTGCGTTTATACTGAGGGGCTGTCACTGTTCCATTAAGAGGTGCACGGGATTTACTGGTGCTTGGTTTTACAGAAAGGACACGTTTGGGTTGGAATCCTGAGACATCACAGCATTTCGGGGAAGGCCTGAGGCATCTGCTGTGCCGGGGGGGCAGCGCCTGGGGGCTGTGGAAGACCACAGAGGTGTCCCTGGGTGCAGCGTTAGGAGCAGACAGAGCTGGGCTCCCCACCAGCCAGCCGTGCTCTGCACCGGCCGGGCTGCCCATGCCACGGGGCAGCGGGTGGTAGCGCACGTCTGGCGAGAACCAGGAACCACCCCATAATGCACAATGCGTTTGCGCTTGGGCACATCCAGACCTAAACACTGGTGCAGAGTCCAGGTATGCTGTGAGATGGCGTCCTCCCCGCTGAGGTTTAAAAGGCTGTCCAGCATGCAGCCGTGCTTGAAGAGCAGCACTTAAGAGGCTGCTGTTAGAGATAAGTGAATTTTACTTGCAAGCGAGTTCTCGGCAATCACCTCTCTGTTGACAGTGGCATGGGGCCAAAGCCTATAGCCAATTGTAGCGTTAGGAATCTCTGGCATAAAATGTGGACGAGTGCTTAGCAAATCTGCAATCCACAGATTTAGGAGCTTATATTTTACAGTGGGGGCTGGAATTCACGAGGGATTTGCTTAAATGCCCATGGAGAGCATGTCATCTTGACGTCAATGCAGAGAGTAATGCTACAATGTACGGCCTACATATGGAAAAGCTGTGTGTTTTAGAACAAGGTGAAAATAAACAGTTGAAGTTTATAGTCAAACTGGTTTAATAATTAGATACATGTGCTTGTGCTATAATTTACCAGGGGCCGATTTCGTGTATAACCGATTTTATGATTACTGTCTAGGTGCCAATTATGAATTGTACCCTGTTCCAAAGCTTAACTCTAACACCCATTGGCATGAAACTGTTTCATATTAAAAAAACATTAGAACATACAAACTTGAATTAACTATTAGAGAAATACTGGGGTGGAGGCCAGCAGGGACTGCACATCACACTGACAGGGTGATAAAACAGAATTAGCATGGGAGCGGGAGAACGCCATTAGTCAGCCATCGCCTTGGGTGGTTATTCACTGCAACCAGTCTCATAAATGAATTCATGCATGCTGCCGTAGTCGTGCTGGACTTGCAGTGGTGCATGTTCATTGTCATGATAGTGATGTATTAGATGAAGCAAGTAAGAGTTTGAAATTCAACAGCTGCAAACAAGTGAGACTGGCTAGCTAGCTCCTGCTTTAATTCATGGCAACTGGGGTTGGCCTCTCTGTTTGCCACCAAGAAAAAACTCAGCTTCAGTTAGTCGGAGGCCAGCAGGCAGCAAGTGGGGGACACGCCGTGCCCGACCCTGACATGCCCGAGAGGTTTCTATCACAAGAGGGCTATTCAGGGGAGGTGGATAGGCCAAGCAGCCTGTGTTTGGTCTTGACACCCTCCTCCACCTGAATAAGCGGTAGCTGCCCATGTGTGACTTCAGGCTTCCTAAGTGGAAAGGAAGCAGAGACAGCGTGGTTTTGGAAGTAGACAGAAAGGAACGTAACAGCCGAGAGAAGAAAAGCATCACTGCTTGGTTTCCGTACCTGTGCATGTGTAGAGGGAACTTTTGTCTGATAGTCTGCCAACAGCTCAGCTGTCCTCTATCCAGATTTGCCACTTTAGTGACACATATGGGCCTCAGGTGAACACCATGCCCAGGTCACACTGCTGTAGGGGAAGTGCAGCTGGCAGCTTATTTGAGCTGGAAGCAATTTTCTGTTATTAGTGACTTTGGAGGTGCCAAACAGAAGGGACAGAGCTGATCCTGCAGACTGGGACTTTGGAGATAATCATTCCTTGCTCTGCTTTTGCCACAGTAACCATCTCAGAATCAGTCCCTTGAACTTGCATGGGACATCTCCCACTGACTAAATGTGTGACCCAGCCCCAGAGCGAGCAGCAGAAGCTGGAAACAAACCTTCCCCATTCTGGTGGCAAACGATTGTCTGTAATTTGCCATAAATGCAAAATTTGCTTCGGAGAGGAAGGGCTGTTGTCTCCTCATGCTGTTGATGCCTACTTTTCACTTACAAGTTCCTAGTGTTAGATCTCCGAGTGAACATCTTAACATGAGCACACAATGTCTGTGAGTGAATACAGCCTGTGCAATCCAATAATTTATTAAACTTTCATCTTGTAAAGCCAGTTACAAATTAAAAAAGACAGCAGAAGAAATTCTGTAATAGAAATGAGCAAAATTACAACAAATAGTAATGGTAGTTACATTCCCAAGTGGGTTCAAGCTGCCTGCAGCAACCCAAGAGCCAGAACACAGAGACAGTGCAGAGTTAGGACAGGGATAATCAAGGCTGTTCTGATACATAAAGAGATCTAGTCAGTGTACAGACTGATACAACGTGTTACTTCTCAGGTTGCCTCTGCATTCCTGTTCTCCCTCACTTGTGACCTGCTCATCTTCTTATTCTTTGTGACAAAAAGGGGGTGGTTGTAGGATCCTTCTGTAAAGCTATTTAAGGCAAAACTCCAGTTGAACGTATGATACACAGTAGTGGCTACCCTCTTGGGCTGGTTGTGTGGCAGGTGGACAGAGTGTTTGCACATGCTGCAGTGCAGTGGAGATGAGAGAAAAGCACAGATTAGGTACGCTGTGTTTTTTCTTGTACTGCCAACCTCAAAACTACAGTGTTCTGCAACACAGTATTAGTGACATGGTGCAATTTGATGATGAATTGGAACAGAACCTGTTGCATACTGACTCCTAGTTTTCTCTTCTATGAAATTTCTATTTCATAGCTAACAGGCCTTAGCTGCCACTTCTTCAGAAATGGAGACATATGATTTTAAACGTAGAACAAGGCCCACATTACGTACAGCTCTTCAGTTTCATGAAGAAACTGAATGGGCCTTTGCATTCTGGGATCTCAAGACTAGACAAGGGTCATAGAAAATGGCTAGCCACCAAGTTTCTTGATTGCTAATGCAACCAATTTATGATGTGACTGATACTGAATATTGTTTTAAACAATGAAATCAAGTTTCTGTGGTCAAGAGACTGAAGATGACTGTCATCTTTCACTGAGAAGAAAAAAAGATTCTACTTCTTCAAATTGCAAGTAGCTATAAAAACCTCCAAGAAGCAGTTGTTTTGGCAAAACAGCACTGTTTTCAAGTTTTCCTGATGACTAGAGACCTAGAGGAGACTGGAAGAGGATTTGGGGATTCAGTGACGGGAGCAGTTCCAATTAGAATTTGGAGGAGGATGAAGGGTTTGGCATCTGCTTACAGTAGTACAGAGGAAGTGAAATTCTTGCCTATAACCATTTATCTAGGCACCTATTCACTCAGTAGGAAACAGTTCACTTAAAACTAAAGTTCAGGGATCCCAGTCATCCTAAAATCCCATATAGAGAAAGAAGGAACTTAACGCAGGCAGGCTGCTCACTGTAAAAACCCCTGACCTCCATCTAAAAGCTGGCATTTGTGAAGAACAGCTCTTCTGGAAACGCAACTAAATCAATCTCACCTCCTGGGCTGTAAAAGTGAAAGGCAATAATTAATTTTTAGGCAACAGGTGCTGCTTGGAACGTACCCAGAATGGCACCTGATGATCTGTTTCAGTGGTGCTAGTCCCAGAGATTTTCTCCTATGTTGGAGTATTCAGAATTTTAACTTAAAGTGCCGCTTTTTACAGTCGTGTACCTGTGAACTTCTATTGGAAGGTAAAGAATCACCTCCGGTGTTTTTATTTGTTTGTTTGTTTGTTTAATGCTCTCTCATGTAAGGTTTGACCTCTTAGTTGGACTCCTTGGCTTCAATTACACAAAGGCATTTTCTTTTAAGACCAGATCAGATAATTAGTATATCCTGAAGAAAAAACTCACAGCGACTTATAGAGTTGCTTGCAAAATAAATAAAAAACAAATATTCTTTTAGCAGACCATGCTGCGGTCCCATGATTCCAGATGTTTGCATGTTGGAAATTCATAAGGAAGGTTAAGTTTGCCTCCTGTAGTGCTGAAATGATTCCTGTGAATTTTTCTGCCAGTATGACACATAATGGCGAAAGCAGCAGAGAGGACAGGCAGGAGAAGGAGGATGCTTCTGACGTTGCTTCTTTAAGGTACATTGTTCATCAAACAAGCAAGGGGAGAAACAAGTTTTGGGCCATTAATATTTAACAACAGTTGTTGCTGTTTAATGTCTTTGGGCAGAGGTGCAAATCCTATGGTACTGTAGATGTCACTTCAGTTTTTAAATACAGTAGTCAGTCAAGTGGAGTTCTTAAAAAACATCTTTGCTACACTTGTGCTGGCAAGTTGCAAACACCGATCATTAAACAACTGCCTCTCTCTCATGGCAGTTCATTCACATCACCTAGTCCAGATGCTAGCATGACTGTCCACACTGGTGGCTGATTTGACACTGCAGCGTTTCTTCACAATCATGTTGATGTATGCTTTCATGATCTTTATTATCTCGCCCACCTAGAGAGAGAGCACAGTAATAGAGGATAAGCACATTAAAAACCTAATTCCATTGAGGCATACCAGACATTTTGCAGGAAAAGATTCCCCTTGTCCAAGGTCACGGCACTATAGATTTTGCACGTAATACTAAATGTGAACATGACAGTAAGAAAAGAAATACTTGACAAGTTTGTGCTCTGTTGTAGCAACACTTGAAAAGCTTGTAGCTCAAAGAAAAGCAACTTTAATGCTACTAAGCTTTTTTTTTGAGTTTGTGAACGGCCCATTCATATACTGGAAGGGAATGAAAAAACCAAGCACTCTCATGAGCACCCAAAATTTGAAATTCCCAGTGCATTGGAAGACCATTCAACCTCCTTCACTTTCTAACCAGCATCTCTTTTTTTCTGTTTATCCATGTATTCAAGAAGAGGTACCATGGCACTTTAGACTTAAGCTCCCTTCATCTTTTTCCTTGGCTGGCCAGTCCATTCAGCAGGAGTTCACACATATAAACTTGTATAGTCCATGGAAATAAGAGCTTTACTGAAGTGCTAGTAAAACTGCACATACAATAAGTCTTGTGCTTTCATGTACCTGAGATGTTTCAAAGAACATTTCTCTCTCATCCACTGTAATTTTGAAGGTGTTAGGCTGTGGTGCTCCGAAGAAAACAATGTGCTCATACTGGAAAGTTTCTAGTGGTTTAGGATCCCCTCGTTTGTAGACAGACACATTCTCTGTGCTGACTCCAAGCCAAAGATCATTTGGAAATCCACCCTCTTTGCACTGCAGAAAGAGAAACATGAAATTTTGCATAAATGCAGTGGAGAATCAAATCATCTTTGATTCAAGGAAAAGCCCTCCATTTCTGCCTCCTATAGGACCTCTTCACCCCAATAGAAAAAATACGATGTCTGCGGAAGGAATCTTGTAGGCACTCCTGCTGCAGAGATTTAGAAGTGGCATGGCTGTGAGTCAAATACTAGTTGAGTAATAAATAATCGTAATACTGAACAGCTCTCATCACATTTTAAAGTGATTTAGGAAGTCAATATTCCACTTATTATTTTACAGATAATATAGTGAGTGTGAGCAACTTCCCATGGTAATCCCCCTAGGCAGCAACAAAATGGATAAAACTGGAACTGTGGATTCCTACTCTAGCAGGCTAAGCACAGCGGTCTACCTGACCCAGCCTGAGCAGTTTCTGTTGTAGTGCTGCAGAACAGGATTCCATTTTTTGCCGGTCAGGACAACAGAGCTTTGTTTTACTTTTGCTTTCAGTAGCCGCCACCTTCTTAAGCCCAGAAAAATTTCCCAAATTATACTGCTCTTCTAATGAAGTGGGAATCCATTGTCTCCCTCCATTTACCAGGATGCACCAGCTTGCTTGCTCTGGGGTCTCTGCATCATACCTCTTTGGGCATGTGGTACTGCAGGCTTACCCTAAGCTTACTAAGGCAAAATGCAGCCAGTTCCTGAAATTCCCCTTCTGCTGCTGAGCAATGGAATACACACAGCTGTATTTGTTGCCCAGACTGATGCCTCTCTTGGTAGTAGTTACGTGAGTTTATACATCGCTCACCTCAACATCAAAGAGGGTCGACCCATAACCCGGCCACTCCTTTACAATGGACATGTATTTCACCATGGCCTGATGCTGAGAGAGTCCCTGCAGCTTGGTCCACTTCTGTGCTATGCTTGCCCGAGCAGCTGAAAGCTCTTCCTTTACCCACATCTCCATCATCTGCTCCTCTTCTACCCTCTGCTTCTTTACAGAGCCTGTCTTGAAGCTACGTTTCAATGTCCCTTCAAGGAAGCTGGTCCGTCTCCTCTCCAGAGTGTGACTGGTAGTGCCGCTGCTCTTTGTTGAGTGCAGTATTTTGGATTTTAGTCTGTTAACTGGGTAGATTCCATCCAGGGTCCAACTTATTTTAGAATAATCTCCATGAAGGTACTGCAGCCGTAGAGCTGCTAGGCGCTGCAGTGTGTCCTCTGGTGCAGGAAAATGACCATCTATGAGGCTTTCATGAGCCTACAAACAAACAAACAGTCCCCCAAATTCATTAGAAAGCAGAAGCACACTTTATTCACAGCTGGGTCCATGTAGAGATTCCTATGGCGTCTGCCCACCCCAGCAGGAAGGCCAATCCAGCAGGAAAGACATAATTCAGGAGGTCAGAGCAGACATTACAATAAAGAAGTCAAAGTCTGCAACTGGTCAATGTTGGGGGCAATACCTCTTTCTGCAAGCCTGGACAGGACAGAGATCTCTGAGGGGCCCCTATCCTGTACTGAAAGTCTTACAATGAGGACTTTTTAGGTCTGGAACAGATGGGAGAGACTGGAATTAAGGAAAAATTTGTTTTGTGCTGTACCAGCTACAGCTCCGGAGTGGAGATTATATTCAACACCAGAGAGTTAGATGTAATACACTCAAGACTCTTAACCTCAGTCTCATTGCATACCAGCACCTCCCACCTCCTCCTCTTTCACCTGATGTCTCCCCCAATCTTCTTGCTTCCCTTTGCCTGTTTTTCTGTGAAATATATTTATGTGTTTATTTGCTACATCCATCTAATGTCTGGGTAACATCCACTCTCCTAATGTTACTTCTCTCCCACCACTCTCTGCTAGCGAAAGCTGTGTAGACCGAAAGCCTTGTCAACAGGGAGTTTGATAGAATTGAGTTTCCACAGAGTACCGTGATGTCTTGTTCCTGACCATTTCCTAGATATTCTGTAGTTAACAATACTTAATCTTCATTTCAAGAAAGCCCTCTTAGGGAACCACTGTCTGTGTGATGTACATGCCATCCATTTGACTGTGAGTTTCGGTCTTCATGACACTGACCCCCTTTAACACGTATTAATTGATTTTCAACAGCTATAATTTTCTGAGGCAAGATCAAAGTGTTCATTAGAAGAAAGATGGGACAAATCACACAGCTGAGTACTCCAGTCAGTTTAGTTTTGCATCCCTAATTGCAAAGTTATTTCATACCAGTGTGATCTCTGGCCTAACCAGCATCATTGTGCTACAGAGTACAGTGACTTAAAAAAAGATTACTCAGCAGATAAATATTGTCAACTACATTCTCTTTTCCTTTTTCTGTAGTACTCTTCTAGTGCCTCTCTGTTAATCAAAAGAAATTGCCCAAAAGATGGGTTTTTTTAGTCAATTCCTGTAACACCCCAAGGATGTGCTGTTCATGTAAGCTGATATGCAGACAGCTAGATTTTCCAGTTTTCTTTACACCTATGTTCTGCAAGCAGCTACTTTTAATGATTCTTCTTGAACCATTATCCAAATTTCTGTATCTTTTAAATTAAAGATAAATTTTGAAAGCGTATTATTATCATTGGTCTTCCAGTTTTTGTTCATTTTTCTTGCTTTTGTTCTAATGTTCTTTTTGTTCCTATTCCCTAGAGAACTTCACAGCATATTTGCTTGGTAGATTCCAGGCAAAAATCCAACACACTAAATTCTTCTGTTCAAACCAGCATTCCCACTTCTAATACAAAGGTAAGCCAGTTTTCTTTATACTCTTGTGTGCTTCTGCCACCCTGGAAACTAAATCATTCTCCCAGAGAGAGCTTACCTGCTCAAACATGAAGGCAAACTCCACCCCATCTTTGGGAACATTTTCGATATCCAAGAAGCAATAAAGCTTAAAATACAGCTGCCACTGTCCTTCCTCCTCTTCTTCTTCAGACCCAGCAAGCCTGTAAGATAAGGAAGAGAATGAGAGGGGAAAAAAAAACAGTAACCAGAAGCACCACCAGCATGGGGATGTCCACAGTGCAACTCACAATATGAAGGTACCCCTGGATTTCTCAAACAGAGAGCATACAGAACTACCTAATTTACCAGGACAATCTCAGTGCAGCAGACTTTTCTGGTAACTTCCATTTTTTCCTCTGATTCACATGAAATTTTGATTCAGAAGGACTCAAAGTTCTTATCAGATATGCTTGATCAAAAAAATTAGATCCTTTCTAGATAAATGCAAGAGTTAGGAGTAGGACGCAAAGTATTCCCTATTTTCAAGATACCGTTTCCATGTAATCTTGTGACTCTGAAAAGCATCAGCCTTGCCACCATTTGGAACAATTTTATTTTTGTCTTTAGAACAGATATAAAACTGACAATGGCATTGCCAGCTTCTTTCACAATTTATTGCTTTCTTTTTATGTCTGGCCACAAAATCAGAGTTGACAGCAAGAAATTAGAGCCGCATTTCTATGCCCAAATCTTTGCTCTCTTCTGATATAGCTATTATGATGTAAATTGACAAGATCATTATCAGACTTAAGCAAACTTTCCCTGAGCTCTGCTAGTAAACCATTACTAAGGCACTACTAATTTTGTCCTGATGAGCCTGATAAAGAATGCTTGTCACCAAAATAGATGTGAACATGGTCTTCCACACAGTGACAAGAGCACTTGAACCTTACCAAAGGGAAGTTCAAACCAGAGTGAACTGTTGAATCACTGTGGCTGCTTTGGATAAAACTACTTGACTGTACTATCACTTAAACCAGTGTTACATCCAACCAGGAGTTAAAGATTTTATGAAACATTCTTCTACCTCTCAAACTTGGCCAAGATATCAGCCACAATCACCCGACTCTCAACAGCACGGTCCACCTGCTGATTATGTTCAAAGAGTGCAAACATATTACGGCTGTCCTCCATTGCTAAACCTCGGATCAGCTTTTCAACCACCTGCAAGATCAGAAACAGACAGATCACAGAGTAGGTATTACATACACTTTCGCAACAAAGAATCAGTACCTCTTCAGGACACTCATCATTTCATAGACCTCCATCACATTTCTCCCTTGGTTATCTCATTTTCAGATTAAAGAATTCTAACCCTAAAAGATCATTCCCTGCAAGGAAGCCATTACTTATATTTGATCATCCTCGCTGTTCTTCTCTGAACCTTTTCAATCTCCACTACCCTTTTGGACATTGGAGAATTAGAACTCTGCACAAGATGCAGGCACATAATGGATTTAGATGTCATGATGGTATTCTTGGTTCCTCTAGTAACAGTTTCACTCTTTACTACTATTTTTACCTCTGTTTAGCACTAATGTTTTCACAGACATGCCTACTACAACCTGGAATCTTGCTTCTGATTTGCTAACAATTAAGTTACTGGTAGAATATCTCTTCCAGAAGGATTACATTATGAACCAGAATTTTAACTTGTCCAGAAAACTGTGTTTAGCAGGTCTTCAGAATTATTACCTTTCCAATGGAAGAACACCAAAAGCGTTTAGATTTTGCAACACAGTTGTTAAGTGATATTCTACAACCTGGGCATAGGCCTTGTATAATTCTGAACCTGCAGAATAAGTTGAGCTTTCCCTACAGACTTTGCGGACACAGCAAAAAAATTGTAATAAAAAAAAGATAACAAGAAATGGGAGATGAATGGGGAAAAAGGAGTCCCTTCAACAGACCCAGTATCCAGACACAGAGGTGTGCTTACATCTGGTTAATGCTACTAATGCATTACCTCCCCAGCGCTTGTGTGGGAATTGATGGTTATTTTACAGGAGCCACCGCCATGGCAGTACACTGTTGTGGTCATTTCTTCACGGCTGAGAAGAGCCTGTATTTCCTCCTGGGAGGGCACAAACTCCCTCGTCTTTGTTCTCTTCAGGGAATCACTTATGAATTGCGCATACCTGTCTATTTCTGAGCCTGGAAAGAGGTCTTTTACCCTAATTGTAAAGAAAAGCAAAAAAAAAAAGTTATGCAGTGAACCAGAAAGCACGCACATTACCATATAACTTGGACTACTGTACGTAAAGAGTCCAGTAGAGATATTGATGTCAAGTGCAACCACAGGAAGAATGAACCTGCTTATTTCCTAAACCATACAACGTGCTTTTACTAGCCATTCCAAAGTCACTTCAGTGGCATTTCTCAGCAACGTATGAAATAAGCAGTTCAAACTTTCAGGAGTTTAGTACCAGCTGAAGATATGTCCTGGTTTTGGCTGGGATAGAGTTAATTTTCTTCCTAGTAGCTGGCATAGTGCTGTGTTTTGGATTTAGTATGAGAAGAATGCTGATAACACACTGATGTTTTAGTTGTTGCTAAGTAGTGCTTACCCTAGTCAAGGACTTTCTTTTTCAGCTTCCCCTGCTCTGCCAGGTGCACAAGAAACTGGGAGGGGGCACAGCCAAGATAGTTGATCCAAACTGACCAAAGGGCTATTCCATACCATATGACATCATGCTCAGTATATAAACTGGGGGGAGTTGGCCAGGGGGCAGCGATCGCTGTTCGGGGACTGGCTGGGCATTGGTCAGCGGGTGGTGAGCAATTACATTGTGCATCACTTATTTTATATATCCTGTTATCATTATTATTATTCTCTCCCTTTGCTGTCCTATTAAACTGCCTTTATCTCAACCCACGAGTTTTACTTTTTTTTCCCCCAATTCTCTCCCCCATCCCATGGGGCGGGGGGAGGGTGAGCGAGCAGCTGTGTGGTGCTTAGTTGCCAACTGGGGTTAAACCACGACAAGATAGCAGGGTTGACTATCTCAATTTACAAAATTGAGATTAAAAACTACAAAATCAAATGTAAACTTTTTTTCATTTATTCTTAATTGTTTTTCAATTTGCTGGCTGTGCTTGAGCTGCTTTTACAGTATTTTTCAGAATCAAGAAGGTAGAAAGTAGATGCTTGTACACGGTTCTCTTTCCTCCAAGGCCAGCAGTTCTAAGTATAACATGATCTGCAATTCCAGTGATAAAACCATGAAATGCAACATGGAGTATTCCTCAGCATCTCTTAGAACCAGGCCCTGGATGTAGCTATTTGGTGTATTGGCACAAATTTCACCTCACACTAGCTTGGAAGGAATCAAATAGATTTTATCGATCTTTCTCATCATTAATGAATAGAGTGAAACTACATAGCTGCAGCTCAGTCCCAATGCAGACTGCTTTGGAAAGCTGCATTAGATCCTGAACATGAATTGGGAAGAAATGTAAATTATTTAGTTCATGAAAATTGGAGGTTAAAGCAGATTAGAAATACAAAGTGTAAGAATTATGTGCTTAGTTAAGCAAACAAACACTGAAAAATTATAAATTGGATTTACAGTATATCTACTACTTCACAGCACACATTTTGACTGTGGCAGCTGCAAGGTAGTACATATATTTCAATGAATACGAAAGTATGGTCCTCACCTTTCCTGCAAGTTGAGAATGTTTATATGGACATTAGTAAGCAGTAGGTGATGGGCTGTAAATCCACTTTTAACACAGTTTCATGGTATTCTCTTTGGGTAGCCTTACTTTCCACATCTTTTCAACACGACAGATGGGTGGCATGGGTTGAGGAGTTTGAATACAACAGAACAGGTAGCAAGAATTGTGCACAAAGGTAGGAAGCTGCGACACCACAGGAAGATGTCTGCACAGGAGGAGGGCGAGACAGATAACTACAACAGGCAGTGGAAGATAAGCAGAGAGAAAGGAAACAGGCTGCGTACCTTCTAAGGTGGAACTTGAGGTAGCGAAGGATCCCTCTACTGGGCAGAAAAGTACAGCTCATACATGACATCAGCTGCCAGTGGTGCAGGTTCCCAGTACTGTTGGGATGCGGCATGTGATTAGTTTGTTTGATGAGCTGACAGTACACTTCATCACGAAGGGGCTTTAAATCATGGCAGGTCTGCAGAATGCCTTGGATAATGGGTATGGGGTCAGACACTGTCTCGATTTCCTGAAGGGAATTAAAGATCTTCACCGCTTCGTCCTGTAAGCTGCTGTAACCCTTCTCTTGTTGCACTGGGGAACAATCACAAAGGTGACAAGAGGTGAGCATCTCCCTCATTTTCTGCTGGCCCAGCAACACTACTAGCAACTGTACTAGTCTGTCACAGAAGAACAGCAACCTGAGCATTAGCTCATCTCCTGAACTTAAATTTATACTCAAAATTCATTAATGCTTCCCCTTTAAATGTGCAAATGCAGTTTTAATTAATATTTGCCAAAGTCTAACTTGTCACCACTGCAAATCCATTTTTGGATATGCTGTGCACAAAAGCAGAGTAATGTTTTTAAGGGAAACTAGCATTGAAATCTAGTTCAGGCTTCAGTGTCTGCAGATGAGGTGCCAAGAGACAGCTTCTGGCACTTCATTTGCAGACACAGGTGAAGGGGTGGCAGAAAGTCATCTCTGTGTCAACTGTCTCCTCACCTGAGAGTAGGTATAAAGCAGAGATGGTCACTAATGCAGTTAAGGCTTTAGGTGCCTGAATGCAGACAATGAAGTCTGGCTTATGTACTTCCAAAATTCTGCGTTGTGCCTGTATTAGCTTTGACCCCTGAGCCAACACAGAAAATTGCTGTACCACAGATGCAGCTTTTACCTATTGTTCAGATTTACAATGCCTACACCAATACTGGTTATGTCTTTTAAGCACCTAAATGTCTGCTTTCAATTGCTCAGAAGTATGCGATACTACCATACTGCTGCAGGCTTGCATTCTTTGCACATCTCTGGAGCTGTAGGTCCTTCTGAGTCTCCTATACAGCCATTGCTTCTCCAGTGGCCATGCATTAATTGTACAACACAAGTAACAGCCCTGTAGCAATAAGTTCCACAGTGTAAGTGCTTGCTCTGTAGTTTTTCTGTATTTCAGAATTTATTTTTTCTATGCTTTTAATCTGCCACTTAATATAATTCTTGTATCATGAGAGACAGTGAGCTGTTACTCCCCTTTCACTTTCTCCATGACAGCCCTCTAACCCTAAAAACTTCTTTTTGAGGCTGAAGAGTCCTGCTCTATTCAGTCTCTTAATTGTAGGCAATTGTAGGCAAGTCTTTCTATGCCTTTGATCATCTTTGGGTAGGTTTTTACTTCTCCTGTATCTTCATTAAGATGTGGAAGGCCAAGCTGCATCCCATATTCAAGATGCAGGTGCATGATACATCAATACAGCCGCACAAAGACTTTCTTTTTCTTTTTCTAAGCTTTCAAAACCTTGCATTAGCTGTTTTGTTTCTGTGCTCAGCACAAGAGTTGACATTTTCATAAAGCTATGTAAATTTGTGTTCATTTTCCTAAGCAGAACTAGATCACTCAAGGCCCATTACAGCCTATGTGGCAGACTGTTTTTCCCATATACATTGCTTTGCATATCCACATTGAAATTAATTTCTGAAAAGATTTTGTGGCCCAGTCACTCCGTGTTAGAGATTCTTCTCTAGATCTTCAGCAGCAGCTTTCAGTTTTCGCATGCCTGTCTGGAATCATCAGCAAATCACTTTGGTTTTCTGGTGGCCTATCAAACAGTCTAGCTCTTTCATGTTCCTGAACCATTTGAAGAAAGGATTCATTTAGTCTGGTTTTACAGCAGCTTCTGTATGAATACTATCCCACTGCCAGTTGCATGATGTAATCCTGTTGCAGGATTTGCGCTGGAGCCATTCGCAACCCAGTTGCAGCTCAAGGATGACAGGCTGAACATCCCCTGGAAGGCTGATAAACTATCTGCCCCCACTTACTTTAAGATTCAGTGTTCCTAAGATATGAGGCAGTGGACACAGAATACCTTCCGGGTAGAGAAAGGGACTGCTCCCTCTCTCTGAACCCTGTGGGCTACACTGCCCCAAACGGACTTCACCTGCATAGCGAGAGCTTACAGACCACTTTTGTGGTTCTCAGGCTCCACACTGATCCTCAAAATGTGAGTGGATTCTGTCACATGGTAAAATACTTACAGTTGACACTAACATCTCCATNTCTAAAAAAAAAAAAAAAAAAAATTATCTCAAATGGGGATAGTTTTTCGCAGGATGTCCTTACGCATTTAGGTTCGAGCTCAACCACCTTTATCTAAGTTTCTCGAGGTCCACAGAGGGACTAGGTGACCAAAGCATAATTCACATATAAAAATTATTCTGTACATTATTTCTGAAAATTAAACATAATACTAGCCATGCTGGGTCATACCAAAGGTCACCAAGCACAGGATCTTGACTTCAAATGTGGCTTGCAGCTGATACCTAATGCAGGAATGTAACAGGCATGTATGGCATGATTCCTCCCTGGTATATCCTTCAAACTTTCAACAGTAAATGGTTAATGGACTTTCTGACCACAGATCTACCACGTTTAGTATGTAATAATGAGCCTGTCCTCCCTGAAGTTGTCTGGTTGTACTACATGTGTTTACAGAACAGACAACCAAAATGCACATGGTGTTCAAAATCTGGGCCTGTCACTATCATACACACTGGCATCACATTCTTCCACATTTNTAGTTACTATCTAATTGCATCTAGTTTAGAGCTCATCACAATCTATATGTTTACATATACATTTCTTCTGAAATATGCTTTGGTCTGTCTTCTAATATGATTCTGAATTTAATTTGCCAGAGTTTCTGGAAAGAAGCCTTTTCAAAAATTACTCCTGCTACAGTGGCACAACTCCTGCTTTTTTGAAAGATATTTTCTTTCCACCCTTTACTCTGCTATTTAACCACACAAGCCTAAGGTGCGAAGAGGACTTTAGGGTACAGCAAAGTCGCATGGCTGGTAGGAATGGAAATTTTTATATTTGTGTCCAGAGGATGCTTAGGGAGAGGAAAGGATGCAGCAGGGATTTGCAAATGCTTAATGGTGTAATCCTGCATGCAATTTGTAATTACACAGTAGTTGTAGCCTAAACTTATGCAGATCAGTTAACATGTAATTCAAAACAAAATTCTCATTAAGATTTGATTGTTTAGTTGCACATCATTTAGATTTCTAAGAAATAATTTTTTTTTCCTTTCTTTTTTCCTCTAAGACAGCAACTCCATTTCTTGCCAGATTTTCAGCAATGACTGGGTAAGGCCAGTAGTGATCTGACTGCTCCCAGCTCACTTGGGAATTAGCACGATGCCACCTACCCTGATGTCACGAATGAGTTGCTGTGTAGGTGTTTCTATGGGAACTTTGCTGTCAATGACACCTTGAATGGCAGAGGCCCAGCGCATAGCTTCATTCAACAGCTTCGTGTACAGTCTGTAGGAGTGCTTTCGCCCGTGGACAATGATGTTCCAATAGCCTGTGGAGACATGAAGAAGCTGGAAGGTGAAACTTGCTTCCCTGTTATCTCCTCTTTTTGTCTGTAGCACGTGGCTGAGGAAAACCCTTGCTGCTTTGATAGCAACATACGGTGTGTCTGGTTAAAATTGACATCCCCCATTCCCAAAACATACTTAATCAGC
>VYZW01010870.1:31141-128939 GCA_013401315.1 Balaeniceps rex | reverse complement strand
CATGATCGAAAAACCCAAAATTCCAGCGATGGCACCAGCGTCTGAGCCACGTGTTTATCATATGAGTTTGTTTATCCTATGAGTATTGTAGTTGTCCTCAGCTTTCTTCCTCTTCATTTTGTAACTAGCTTTGTAATTAGGTAATTTTAGGAATTCAGCAGAGGCAAAATGTAAGTCTTCATGATTTTTACTACCTGTTATACTGTGCTTATGAGATGATAACCACATAGATGTTTCTGAACAATCGGATGCAATTAAGAAGAAGTTTGCTTAGAAGGTATTTCATGTTCTGCTTAAAAATGTGGACTGCTTTGCAAAGATGCCTAAGGACTTCTGAAGTCTTTGCTCCTCAGAGTGTCCAGAACTGGCTAATTACACAGCAAAGCCAGGACCATGTGCTTAGGTTTAGCCACTGAAGTGGCTAAGAGCAGACAAAGTCTTCCTTGACCTTTTTTGATTTACAGTTCCTTCAACTTGTCAGTGTAAATTGGAGCCCTTCTACAGTGAATTTCATCCCACAGACTATGGGATTGTTTTTCTTGGTTACCTTTCAAAACCCCGTCAAGAACTATTTCATAGCTGCCTCTAGGTCTGCAGGTCGCAGGCTGAAAAACACATCTCTGGGACCAGTGAGGAGAGCTGGTGACTACAACAATTTTTGAATGACAGATGATATATCTTGGATGGTGAGGTTTTTGAAGTAGACATCTCAGTTAGGTATCTCAAGGTAGGTGAAATGGGTATGGGATAAAATACAAAGGTAGAAAGTTGAAGGAAATGTTCATAATCTTTTGAGCCAATACTGGTGGAAATAGTATCTCCTTAATATTCCACTTGAATCAGAAGAAACAAACTCTGAAAAAGTCATCATCAAGAAAATCTCAGCATTGGCAATCATTAATTTCAAAGAATAGGACCTTCCAGTCTTTGCCAGGACCATGATCTGATGCTGTGACCTTGTAGTTAAATGCTACTCTGTACAATCTGTACTAAAACCCAGGGACTATGTTCTTGTTTGCTCTTCATTGTGTTATTGAGGTGGTGAAATTATGGTTCAGTGCCAGCAGAAGGCCAAATTAATGGATATGTCCAAATGTATTCAGAAATAAGTTGCTTGGTGAAGGTTGTCTATTTATTTGCACATATATTTGGTTTACTCACCAAGCATAATTTCACCTCACAAGTAATAATATTAGCACAGTGTAATTTCAGAAAAAACTGTGATCCATAAAGAACTTCCCAAACAAGATAACTGTAAAGCAGATGTAATTGCAAGAATTTATTGTTCTTCAAAACAATGAGGCTGTTTAATAAAGGTGAAACAAGCACTAAAAATCCAGGAAGCAGGCAGCGCAAAGTCTACAACATCCTTAGTTTTACCCCCGTGTCCGTACATGCTCACCATTCATCAGCTGAAGTTCCTAACTAGCTGTCACATGAAATGTCACTCCAGAGTATGTGCATTTGCTTTTTTGCATGATGGTATTTGCACTGAAACTTACTGTCCATTGAATGTTAAGTTGTGGTCTAAACTGGTAACTCTAACCCAGAGAAGCATTTAAATATACTTTAAAAATTAAGTTAAGCATAATTTAAGTGCTCCCTTACTTGGGACCCAGGAACTGATCTTTGAATCTCCCATGCCTGTGACCCATTATATAGAAGCCCAATTTTTTTAAGGCAGTAAACAGCTGATTGGTGCAAAGTGCAAAATGCTCTTGTCTGAACTGCAGAGAAACCTCAGGGAGATGGACTGATGCTTCCATAAATAGAGAGTGGAAAATGTCTAATATCCTAATGGATTTTTTCCTAGTGGAAAGTATATAATTTAATCAAGGTGGAAACATTGCATGGGAATGTGCTGTTTTCAACATAATTTCTTTTTAGAAAATAAAATCAACAATTCAAGTATTTTCACTGCTGAGTCTTGGAGTCTCAATGCTTAAAGGGAAAGTTTTTCACATGAACACACATATGGGATCAGGCTATAGCTGGCATTTGAAGGAGAATGAATGAATTAGTAGAGGCTACCAAATATAGTTTATAACAAATTCCCTTCCTGAGAAAGCAGCAGAATTTAAACGACTGCTTGAGTGTATTCATTGCCAACATCTGCCAAGAATATTCATAAAAGGAGATAGGCTAGAGGTAGATTTCAGGATGATCTTTGGAGGCTGAGGAGTTCACTTTCCATTAGAGAGATACAAGGGCAGAGACAGGGGACTTTTATGTAAATTTGATTAATTAAGTCCCCAGACATACATAATGCATCTTCAGCCATCAGAGCATGATAGAATTAGAAATAGGACAGGTGAAGTACTTGTACCTTTTCCCTAAACTACTCATGGGGTTATACTGAGTGTGGAGATCACTTTGGTAACAAATCCTCCCCAGGGCTCTTGGCAAAAAATATTCCATGTCTTCATTGTCAGCATGGCCAGTGAGAAAAATTCTGTTCAGTTTTGTCTATTTTGGACTACGAATGGCCAAAACCTTCAGTATGAAAGGTTACAAATTGCTGATTTTGTGTTCTGAAAAAGCAGCTCCTCCTAAAACCTGCAACTTCCAGATATTTTCCTCTGATTGGGAGCTAACCATGGAGCAGTGCAGAGAAAAATGTGCTGAAGCATTGTAATGTAATGAACTTTAAAGCAAAAACTGTTCTGGAACCTTAAATAATGGGTCACTACTGTTACTGTATTATTATTTACTTGCAGATCAGATGACTGTTTATTTTTGCTTTAGTGTAGTGTGGCTCTCCTTAGCTACAAAAGCAAAATATTGATGAGTCAGGTAGCTAAAACAAGATGCAGAATGCAGGATGCTTCAAATAATGCCAAACATTTTATGTAAGATCTATCTAATTAGAAATTAGTTCCCTACTTAGTAACAGACAACAGATGTCTCCAGAAGTACCTTTTCTTTCATCAGTTTTATCTACATAGGCTGGATCTGGATCCTGACCATGTGAATTTATTTTCTGTAGTAGTAGGTATAGTTGTACATGTTGTATAATTATACATCATATATACTTGGGTGAATTTCCCTTCTGTTACTCAAACTACATACATATTTGGGTGAATTTCCCTTCTTTTAATTGAACTAATTTTGGACTCCTAGTTCTTTTCTTATCTTTTGGTGCTTCAAAATGAAAAATATAATAACAACAGAATAGCAATAACAACAAGGAGCTTCATCTTAGAGGTCCATACAGACTTTAAAACGTGGGTAGAAGACAACCGTTTTCACTTTTTCTGCATTTGACTTTGTTTCAACTTCAGAAATTAGCTGATAGGATTACAGATGAACATATACCAGCCAGAAAGTTGCATACCACCAACTAAAACTCACCTGAGCTAACCCTGATGTTGGGCAGCACTGTCTTTCAGGTGGAAAGACTGCCAGAGCAGAAGGACGACATAGCCTAGCTGGGAACTCTCTGAAACTACCAAGTGAAGATCTTCACCTCCAGATTTGAAACCAGTGACTGATGCCTGTGCTAGCCTGACCTCTGCTAGCAGAGGGAGTCGGGATCCTGCATTTACTCCGACATGTTCTGTAGTAGCGTAGCCAGACACGATGGTCTTTTCCTCCCCCCTGACACATTGCTGACGCTTTAGCGCTATTGGAAGAAGTTTTGTGCTCAAAGGCAGATGTTGGCATATTCAATTGAAATGGCTTCACCGGCCTGAGAAGCTCTTCAGTGTTTGTTCTCTCTGTTTTGACATTAGGTACTTCACCTCATCTGTTTTACCAGCTGCCTTGGAGAGATGTGTTTCTGTAATGGCTTATCCTGTAAGTTAAATGGCAACAGTTAAAGCTGATCGTTTGTGGTATGAGTTGCTTTGCATTGATACCCATCAGAAAGTCATTAAAATCCAAATGGCAGTAGGTGAAAAGCTCACTGGCACAACAGGTACTGTGTTTTGACATAATTGATTACCCATTAGCAATTTTCAAAGGTGGGCTTTTCAAAGTAGAACCGTTGTTTGAAAAATTAACCAGGCCAGAGGATCTCAGAACATGTTGTTACAGGTTTTTAGCTTCTTGCCATTGTGTTTGGACAAGTATCTCGTTTTCTCTTAGCACCACGCAGGTCACTCACTGCAGCTGAAATAGCAGAAGCTGATCCCTCTCCTACTCTTTGAAAATTTGCATGCTCAGTACAAATATATAAAGGGTAACATTCAGCTTTATTTCCTCCCCCAAAACATGTGGGAAAAACATTTTTTTTAGTAGTCTTAGTAGTCTTTTTCTACTTTTCCTGTCATCTTCCCTACGTCATTTAAAAAAGTAATCCCGAGGATATTCAAAGCTAACAACAGTGAGAAGGAGCAGAACGCCTCTAAGGTTTTAGATGTTCCATGCAAAGTTCTTGTGGCATTGACTAATGAATTCCCACAACGCTTCCAGAACCGCAGCTTGTGCTTTTGTTGTCTGGACCCCATCATATATCATAAAAAGAAACACACAGAGATTCAAAGTGCCTGAACAGTCTATGTCATGTATGGAGCTAGCCAGCTGGTGACTGGGCACCAGGATGAAAGCATAGGAACCGGCATCTGACTTCAGCTCTCTGTGAGAGTTGTTATGGCTTTTCTGTGTTTCCTATCACCTGAAATGCTTCTGTGTCTGGGTACGCACGTGAGGGCAAAATATGGACATGCACCAGCCCATCATGCATTGCTGCCATTTGTAAAAGAGCCCAGGCCTGGCAGGCTGAATAGAGTCATGGTGCGCTGTGGGCAAGCAAAGAATGAGGACTACAGGGCTCATATCCTGGGTTATCTCAGCAGCACCCAGCTAGTAAGCCTAGACACAGCTAATTACTGTAGGGCAAGTTGTTTTCCCTCTGTTTTTCTTCCGCTTTTTAATCACCTTGTATTTTTTTATTGTAATCTCTGGAGGATAGGGAGAATGAATGTTGCTTAACAGTGTGGACAAAAGTTTATCACGACTTTAGCTGTTGCAAAGCTGGGAGTGACTTGGTAGAACTTCCCAAGAAACAATCACTGTGACCTTAAGGCAAGGCAGCACTATTCTGTGTCCTCTACAAATCCTACTCTGCCACACGTCTTAGATTTAAATATATCTCAGAGATGCTCAAACAGTGTATCAGCACTGTGCTTTCCTTGTACACATCAATATGTAAGGCAACTAAGCAAGTTCCTGAGTTACCATGGAGCTGAACTGCAAAGATCTTGGGAGACAGTGAAAACTAATAAAACAGAATGAGAGAATAACTCCCTGGGAGCTGGATTTCCAAAGTGCAAATAGCTGAACGCCACATCAAATATACTTTTGCCCCTTTCTTAAAAGATAGCAGATGTGGATGAACTTTGCTGGTCAGATTCCATTGTCAGGCACATTTGTGATGTACAGCTGGGGTATTTTTTGCAGGCAAAATACAGCCTAGCATTTCCCCTGAGGTGAATTTCTTAGGCCTCTGTCTCTACTGGACTCTGCTAGAACCTCTCAACTTGAACACACACAGCTTCTTCCTCCTTTCATCCCAGCAAGTGCTGCCCCATCATCAGGGGGACTGCTCTGGCAAAACAAAGTTTGAGCACCCAACCTCCTCTTGGGCAGCTGCAGTGCAAGAGAAAGGAAAGAGTGTTCCCTCCTGAGCAACTCAGGAAATGCAAGCAGCCTTAAGAAAGGGTGGGATTCCTTTTGCTAAATGCGGATACTTTTATGTGAGCAAGAGGTCCAAGTCACTGGAGAGAAACATCTGCTTTTAAGCTTCTCTTTTTGCCTGAGATGGACAACAGCATAGACCCCCCATCGTTGTATTGATTAGATTGCCATCGATTATCAGAACTTCAGATGCCTGCTCTGCTGGAAGCATCAACGCTGTGGGGGAACCTCATGCAGGGCGCTCTTCCCCAGCAGCCTCTGGACAGCCTGCTGGTTGCGCTGAGCATTTTGTCCTGGCTGTTCATGTGGCCAGGGACTTGGTCCTTGATTGACAGTATCCCTTCTTGCCATTATCACCTCTTCTCATAAAAAAAGTTAATTTTGCTCCTCAAAATCTGAATCTGGGGAGGGAAGATAAAACTCAAAGGATGGGAGTGGGGACTGGAAGATCTCTGGAGACAAGAATGTTTTGTTCTCCCTTCACGGAAGTAAAATGTAGAAAAGCTTTTATTTTTCTTTTTCTCTTGGGCATTTTATAAATGACTGAGTGGATTAATTTGTTTTCCAATCCAAGCAGCTTTGTATGCCAATTTAACATAGATTCCTGTGTGTATTGGGAGAAATCAGCTATACTCCCATGGATTTTCTCAAAATGTCTCAAAAAACCTACAAGTAAATTCCACAGAAGTGTGTCCAATTTTTAGTGAGGCTAGAAATTACTTTATAATCTCAAGTAGGTATTAGGAATGCTTGTCCCTGTGGGTCAGGTCTTGCAGGAGAAGTAACTAGCTAATCAGCTTTTAACCACTTTTTTCCTATGTACAATAGAAAAATCTGAAATACTGAAATCTTCCTACCTCAGAATAGCTCACATCAAGCTTCTGGTTAAAATACCGTCTGTGTTGGACTCTTTGGTCATATGCAAGGGGGGCACAAGAAAAAGCCAAAACTGTACAGGAAAGTGTTGGTTTATTTAACCAATGCCTGTTTTCTTGGGGCAAAGGGATTGTCACCTGAAGAGGGGAACAGGATGCTGCTGCTGTTCATCTGTGACCTTCACCTTTCCTTTCAGGAGCGTTTCTGCTGGGGGACTGCAGGTGGGGGAGCTGCTTTTTGTGGCTGCTTGTCCTCAACTTCTCCAGGAGCAGTAACTGCTACTTGTGTTGCAGGGGGCAAGATTGGGGCATTCCCGTGTCAGAAAATACAGCTATCGAGCATTTGGGCAGTCACTCTCCCACTTCCATGACTCATGAGCCACTTCACCAAGATGCGTGCCACAGGAGGAAGTGACTGGCCAAGGAGTCCATGAAAACAAGGATCCATGAAAGTAGGACTTACCTGCATGTGATTTTGGACTCTGGCAAATCTTTGAAAGTCTGTTAGGGACTGAGTCCTCTACTGTTCAAACAGCAAGGGGTGGCAACAGTGTGCCAGGCCACCGGGATGCATAGTTATGCCATGCATGTGAGCTTGTAGGCTATCACTTCTCCTCTGTAAGAAAACCCTGCAAATGAAGTGATCTTACCTTGGTATGTTTTGTTGCCCTGGCAGTCACAGGGAACGTTTGAAAACGGAACAGAAAAGGATTTTAATTCTTTTGTAATAAAGAGACAAAATGAAGCTATTTGGAAAGAAACCCAAACAAACAAGAGAAACATCTGCACCTCAAGAACTTTTTTTCTGGGATCTGCGTGAGAAACTTGCTCTCAGGAAAGTGGATGTCTCAGAGCACCTGGCCTTTTTGCGAGAAAAGGGAAAAACACCTAGGTAAAGGCTACTTTGTTACTTGTCATGTACTGGTATCTTAAAAACCCGTGAAGGCTGTCTAGCTATCTCGGGAAGCATCTAACCCCTCATTACTCTGAAAAGTAATCCTTCAAGACTCACTTAAACCAGTGAACTGGAGGATTATGTTCATTGTAGTGGGGAAGTTCTGCTTGCGGCAGATCAATCTTCTGATAGCTGGCAGGACCCTGCGACAAGGAGGAGGAGGAGGGAGGAACACGGTGCTATTTTTGAACTTCATAAAGCTTCCCCATAATCCATCATGAAAATTGGTGGATCATGAGGGATATCGGTTAATTTAGCTGGAGTTCAGCTGAGTTTGTTTTTAGTAGAGAAGAATTTTTACTGCGTCCATTAGGGATTTTTTAATTATTTTCAGCGAAGGAGATCATGGAGGTTCCCATCCCCTTCTTGAGAGCTGGTACTGTGCAAACAAACAGCAAAATGCACTTTGCCTCAAACAATTTGCAAACTATAAACAAGTACAAAAACCA
Source organism: Balaeniceps rex (assembly GCA_013401315.1). NCBI lineage: Eukaryota > Metazoa > Chordata > Aves > Pelecaniformes > Balaenicipitidae > Balaeniceps > Balaeniceps rex. Next base: position 121,023 of record VYZW01010870.1, on the reverse strand, counting down.
GCAAACAGATTCAGAAAACAGGCTGGGGAAGCATAAAATAACAGCCAGACAGTTATGACCAGCATGAGATTATTATGATCAACAACCTAAATTATTATTGTACATCCCTAAGTAGCCTATTCTGGCAGCCCCATAATGTATGTAGCACACTGTACCTTCTGCTACTCCATATCTTTATAATTGGTTGCCGGTAATTTCTGTCTTCATCACAGTATTTGATGTTCGGTGCATTCTTGATTGTTTCTTCCGCTGAATGTAGTCAACAGATAAAATTTACATTCACAGTGTTTGCAGTTGCCTGGCTTCTGCAGAATTTTTAAGTTCCAGTAGTTGGAAAACAGTCTTGATTTAAGTTTAAAATAAGTAAGATACAATTAAAATAATTTAATTGACCATCAGAAAGCTTAACTTCAAAGGAATTAAAACCCTCTCTAAGATATATTGTTACCTCATAGTCCATTTGCTATAATATGAGCACTTTTATCAGCGGAGAATCTTACCAAAGGCTTCATGAACATGAGAGATGATTAAAAATAAAAGATCAAAGCATGCAAACAAATCCTGTTAACAAACTCTAGCAAAAGGAGATTGTTTTATAATTAAATAGGAAGCCAACTCAAACAAATATTTGGAAACACTGAAGTGGGATCCCACTGTAGCTTTTGGCGGGGTGCGCTATACGTATCGTGAAGATGTCTCTGTCCTGTTGCCACTGGTCTGATCAGAAGCCATGTGTGGGGAGCCTCGTTACACCTCTCTTCTATCCCACCAGCGTTTTCCTTTTTCAGTGTCATGCTTCCAGATACACTCACAAATCAGCAGCTAATTCAACAGAGTAAAGGAGCAGCGAGCTTGAAAATATTGCATTAAACCCCTCAGCTCAGCATCAATACATGGAGGTGTCTGCTGGGAAGAGAGAGAACTTGATCAACTCCATCTCCCATGAAGGAATACCAGTCATCTGGGGGGTTTAACAAAGTGTCTCATGCCTTCTGGAAAAGGTTCGAGAAGCAGAATTTGCGCTATGGGTTTTTGTAAATCCTTTTGCCACTAATGGTACTACTATTAAACAAATCTTTTGAGGTAGCATGTGAAGGCTGTGACTAATTTGCCTTTGCCCATGGTTAAGCAATACAAACTGCTTCCCCGGACTCAGAATAATACACTGAAATATTCCCATTTCCTGCAGATGAGTGAAAATAAACAGATCCGATCTCAGTTGAAAGAATATAAGTAGAACAGGCCTTCATTTGTAGGGGAAAATAAACTCTGCTGGTCCCTTAGATCTGGGAGTATAAACAGCATCCTTCTCTCAGGGCAGTGTATAATGCGAGTGCATGGTTTGAACATCTTCAAAATAAACAGCTAATCACCCTTTCTGGCCTAATTAGGTTATGTTCTGGCCCCTGGCTCTAGGCCTCATGCAAACTATTTTCTCCAAAGCGGTATTGAGGGAAGCCCTGCTCCTCACCCAAGAAAAAGAGCCTGTCCAACTCTCTGTTAGTTAACATTTGCCCCCCGAGGAAATTCAGCTTGGGGATCTTCTTTGCAAGCTTGGCAGATCCAAGGCGAGAATATTCTCATCACTTCCCACCGGGAACAAATGTGACCCTTTCTTTCTCTCTCCGCTCATTGCCACAGACGCAATGGGAGGATGAGCAAAATCAGGGCTTTTTATTTTTTTTTTTTCTGGATTTGGGCTGTCTGCCTGTTCCTTGTGTATCAGGAAATTGTAACTTGCTAGGTTTTTCTTATGGGAGTTTATTCACTTTTTCCAAAAAGGTGATTTATCAGCAGTACAGCTGTCAGTGTCCACCGCAAATGGTAACTAATTAATCCGTAATGATTCTATAGGGCGACTGCTATTACTATGGTATTGCAGACAGGTGACTGAAGCACAGACGTGTTGTAAGACTTGCTCAAGCTGACACCTTGCAAGGAAAGACCTGGGAGCACAGAAGTTGCTGACTGAATCTCACGGGCTGCACCCTGCACTGCTGGGTCCTTAGCGGGGCTGCTGCGAGTGCCTGTGCACTTCAGCTGCTGCACTGTGATTATTAGCAAACAGAACTAATACAGAGGGAAATCAGTGGCAAAGGCCGAGTGGACTTCTAAGCTCTGGTTTATCAAGGCTTTCTGGGCTGCAGCATAGAGTCATCTGACCAGATTCAGAGCATTTCCATATTTGCACTTTTCTAGATTTCTCTTAAAGTATGCTTAGATCTCTGAATATGTTCCCATTTTTCATTGCTCTTTTTAAATAGCTGTTCTTCCGTATCAAAACCAGACCGTCCTGACTTTAATACCCCTTTCAAAGCTTCTTTTCATCTTAAGAACAGCTAAAGGTGCTCTCAGGACTGTTTAAACTCTAATTTCCAGAGGTGCTTATTTCCTCTCTTCTCCTTTCTGACAGAGGCTTGCAGTGGGGCTGGAGCAGAGCTGCTGAGGACCCCAACGGGGCCCATCTTTCCCAAGAAGTTGTCCGTAGGTGGGTGCCAGCCTGGTCATAGCCAGTTTGGTTTCTTTTTGGCCCCATTTCTATGTCCATTGGCTGCAGGAAGCAGTTACTGCATCCAGTGCCAGGTCTAAAGCCACAGACCCTTTTTTAGTGCCCTTTCTCCAGATCGAGGAGCGTTTGGCCGTCCTGTTGACACAAACCCTGGAGCTGAGCCTCAGCTCTTTTGAGCCTCTCAGATGTACGTCCCCGCACAGTTTTTCTTGCCTGTGACTGCTGTTTAGTAACAACAAACCAAGGAAGAAAAGAAAAGCTGAGCAAAGACATTCTCAGCCACAGGCATTTAATTCTCTAGGATGTCCTTAGAAGTAAATGTTTATATACGCTGCCTGGTTTGGTCGCACTTCTCTGTAAGTGCCGTATTTGTTAGCCTGGGGGCCAAGGTGAGACGCTGCTGCTGTCCTGGCTGCTGCCCCTGAGCACCCAAACCGTCACTGCCCCCTCCAAAATACATCTCCCTGCTCTCGATTAGGAGCCGCCACTCCATCAGCAGCTGGGGCCCGCTGCAGAAAATTGTATAGGTCCAGGGTCACGGTGGAAAGGGAGACGAAGCTGCGATAACCCCATGGTGAGGGCTCCTTGGGGGAGAGGGCGCATGTGCTCAGTGCAGGATGGGAGGCGTAATGAGACAAGGAGGCAACAGCATGAAGAGTGTTCACAGTTTAATAGACATATTTCACACTGTCACAGCATCTTTGCGAGAGCTTGGTTCCCGGTTTAGGTATCTGAACAAGTGACAGACTGCATGGAAGGGCTGTGACAGGGAGGCGTCTCCCCTCGAGCCGCGCTCTCAAAAATCTTGATGACGGATGCAAATCACTTACTTAGAGCCAAATTAAGAAAAGTATATTTAGGCACCTAGAGAAGTAAAGAGGCACTTAATAGGATTCTCAGAAGTGCATAAGCAGATTAGGCATCCAGCTCCTATTGAAATCAATGCTGACGGAGCATTTAAAAAAAAAAAAAGTCTCGAGGTACCTCAGTGCTATTACAGCCTGGGTGCATTTGCAGGGGATGAGTGGGCTTAAAGCCACGTTTTGTTCAAGATAAGCCTTACAAGTAACAGAGCTCCCTCGTTGTACCAAGTCTCCAAAAGCATAGGAGCAAGTTCTTAAGCTCCCACAAAAGCTGAGTTATGCCGGCCTGTGAGAATAAAAGAGCAAGCCCTGGAGGGAGAGGTAATGAGCTGTGCATGTCTGCCTGTGTGGGAGAAGGAGCAGGACTTCTGCAGAGACAGAGGCAGAAAGTAACACAAAACCGAGGAGACAGAGCAATCACTGGATCTTCACTCAGGAAAAGGCCTTGCGACAGCTTTCTTTGGTTACAGAGCTGGCTGAGAGGGGCTAGCTGAAGAAGCTGCTGGTTGTTTGATTTTGACAGGAAAGCAGCACTTTTGCAGTCCTTGTAAATAAGCAGGTTTGACCTGAAGAAACATCTTCTGTGGCCAGTTTCTCCCCTGGGTAGAAAGTACTTGTCAGGACCTGGATTTTGCCTCACTCTGTGATTTATATGTCGAATGTAATGCTGTAAAGTCAGTTCCCTGCTTTCTCGGAAACGCAGCTCCCAGTCTGTCGAACTGAGATCAGTCCTTATTTGCTTTACTGAGCAGTAGCGAGGATACATACACTAAGGACTGTGAGGCACTATGGTAACTGGGGCCAATTAGCTGCTACCTGAGGGCAGTAGCTCCCAGATGTGGGATATCAGACAACTGCGAACCTACAGAATTGCTAATAGATCGCTCATTATTCTCCCCCTGAGACATTTAATTGGGGAATTAACACACGGTATTTTTAGTGAGTGTCCTCAGAACATTTACCTTCCTCTATGTCATGTCAGTCCCTCAGGGAGCACTATTTGGGAAGCAACCGCTGCTTGAGGTGACAGAGAGGAGTTATCTCCTCTGAAATCCCTGTTGACATGAGTGGCTGATGCAGGCAGTAGGCAAAAGATACGCATGTCATAACTGCACTCCCAAACATATGAATAACATTGAATGAATGAAGCAATCTCAGGTACCTTATGGGCTGCTAACTCCAGCCTTGTACCGGTGGTTTCTAAACTGAACTTGGCTATAAACCTCTGCTATGAAGAAGACCAAAGGAAATGACATGCTGGAGAATTCAGAATGGTTATTAATGTGAAATGTGCTAGGAGAGTCAGGCAAGAGAGGGAGTTGATTTATGGGCCAGCAGACAGCATTCAGCTAGGAAAGTCCTAGCTTACTAACTAGACAAGAAACCTGGAGGTAGGGAAGAAAACTTCTCTGTGTTACATCTTACCTGATCAACACCATTAAAAACCAGTAGGGACAAATTTCTAGACGCTGCTGGGAGAAAGGAATTTCTCAGGGCTTCTGTCCTTTTTGCTTCTTAACACCTTTCCTGTAAAAGTTAGACCGTTCTGCCCTGACTGTGGTGGTGAAATATCTGATGCATTGTAGTTCTTTGCCTACCCAGAAGGAAAGCAAAAAGGAACCTTGATAGGCAATGCATGCCTATATGTACTTATAATCTTTTCTCTGGGTTGTAAGTGCTGAATTACTAGTGTTATGCTAATAAAGTCCATTTGAGCTCATGGAACAGTCTCTTTCTCATTTAAAGAGAAGTGAATTTGGCAATTTGCCAGCTGGCTAACAGGATATTAATCAGACAATACCTAGGGACCAACACCACTATATTGCTTTTAATCTTTTGACCAGTAAGGAAAACAGGAAGAAATCCATTTCCCTCCTTTCTTTGCTCAATGGGATAACCAGCTGGTACAGACTAGCTGCAGCTCAGCTCAATTTGGGAGTAAATATTTGGGTTTTAGCTGGGTAAATGAGAGAGCAGCGCTACTCTTTTCCCAGCTGCCATGCAGCCGGGTGCCATTCATGCTCACAGTGGGGCTCCTGCAGGTCTTTGGCTCCAGGAGTCACGTATTAATAGCAGAATGTCACCTTGCATTGGAAAAATGTATAGCTTTGCTCAAGTTTGCCTAGAGAAGAAAAGTTTGTTTGACCGTGCCAAACAGTCGTTTAAGGGGATGACCGCAGACAGTGTTCAGGACCAGATTATCAGCCCGTACACTGTGTAAGTGCAGCCCCAGGGAGGAGAGGAGGGGGCTTCCAGAGCAGTGGGGTGCTCGCTGAGCAGAGACCACCCTGTGGCTGAGGGCTTGGTAGTGCAATGTGAGGAGTCTGGTTTGTTTGTCCCCAGATATGAACACATGAAGTAGAGCTAGGAATGTTTTATATTTTTATGTCCTCACAGGACAACCCTTTAAGGACAGTGGAGATGTCCTCTCTGAGCCTGTAGGCAGTCCTGCAGCGGCTGCAAGGGGTGGGGAAAGTGCTGTCTGACCCAGGGAGGTAGACCGTGGCTGCCCAGATTTTGTTGTGATTTGCTCCCCTTCTCTGAAGTGTGGGTGTCCTGTGGAAACCTTTGGGGACTCTTTGATGGGGTATAAACCTGAGCTGGTCTTGCCTTGTTTCTGTGTGCTCAGATGAGGAACAAAAATGAATTACCCGGACCTTTAAGACAGATTCTGTATTTTTTATACAGGTGCTTCTGACCAGCAGTGAAAGACTGAAAAGTAAAAGCACTTTAATATCCAGGGGCACCTACATGGAGACAAGTGGCTCTGTTCTCCTGGCTCAGTGCCCTTCTCTGAGACTCCTGGTGGGGAGAATACATCTCATGGATGCTCCTGGCAGGACCATTTGTTTCCCGCACGGGCATAGCCCATCAAATCGGCACTGTCGGCTTGCTGCAGAAAACAGGGCCCAGGGTCCGGAGCAAACTGGTCCTGCTGCAGTCCTGAAAAAGAGCTAGCTATCTGAAAAGAAAAGACGTCATTAAATTTCCTTCCTTATGGTGAATGAAGAAGCTTTTACCTGGGGAAGAAAGGAAAAGCGTTCTTTTTGTTAGCTTCGTCCAGAGAGAAGGAAAATCTTTGAGGTATTTTCTGGTGCATGGCTCCTGTTAGGCTTCAGCTGAGCTGTTTTCAAAAGCACTGGAATGTAGTTTCAGCAATAATCAGTCAACAGAAATGGAGGCAGTGAGGGTATTCTGTTGTACAGAAGTCCTGGCTGAAAACCCATACATTGTGGCTAAGATGTCAAAGAAAACAGATTTAATAAATTAACATGAATCTTGGGAGCTGAACTCCTGGAATCTGGCTCTGCCCTGAGCAATGGAAAATTGGAGCCGTTGCTGGATGGGGGATGACGCTTTTCAACTCCAATTTCAGACAATTGGCTCAAACTCATCCGATGAACCTTTTGCCCCGCTGACGAAAAAATTTAATTTCCCACCATTTTTTAAATTTATTGCTCAGAATGCGTAAGTACTAAATTAGAGATACAGCTTTTGGTCTAAGCCAACATAATCCTTTTACCACTGAAACATTCTGTTATATAGTGTTTTGACCACTCTGTGTGTGTGTGAAATTGCTATCTAAAATGCATTGCTTAAAATTGATATTTGCCTGTTTCAGGACAAATCTGTTAAAAAATTCTAAAAGGAAATTATGCAAAATAAAGCAACTTACTCTTTATTGTCCTGGGTGGAAAATGCTTGAGTTCTGCATAGTTTCAAAGTAATTTTTAAGGAACTGAAATGGTTCAGTGTCATACTGCAATGGTGTAATTTTTTATAAGCTAGTTAAATTATTTTCACAAGACAAGGAAATCCCTTATACCGACAGTGCTACATTTGCAAAGGAACGAGTACCGTGCTTGCATTGTACTGAGATCATAGAAGCATGCTGCTCTGAACAAGCTGAGTTTGGTCCAGGCCAATACACAATAATGACTGATGTTTTGATAACACTTCAGTGGTGTGCAACAAGGGCTGATATCTCTGCTGCAACAATGGCTAGTCGTTGAAGATCTCAGCAGTGAAGCCAAAAAAAAAAAAGGCAGCATTTTTGCAAGTATTCTGCTATTCCCAAACTCTCACTGAGATTGGGAGATGGGACTTAAACTAAGGGTGAAGGTTAGTAAGTGTTTAAGGAGCTGGAGGTACCTGTTTTCTTCAAAGTCTGCTCTCAAGTGTGCTGAGAAGATTCCCATTGCCTTTCAGTCTTTGGACCAGTCCGTATATGAAAGAATTACTTTATTCCTACCTCTGGTATGAAGTCCATTGAGAAGCCTGCATGAGGGAACTTGGAGTCATTCTGCTGGTAATCATGGGTATACTTTTCTGGAAAGAGAAGTTCCTGTTCTATGTTGCCTGCTAAGAACAAAAATCCCTTAAAAGGTCTGGCCCTCCATGTGATGTAATTTGCTTATACAATAATTTTCTTCTTCTGAACGAAGCCAGGAAAGAGTTTCCTGTTATATTTCAGGGAAGTCAGGTGATGTGCAGAGTGAATACGTCAAATAATGGAGTTCTAGCGTATAGCACCAAAGTCAACACTAATAAAACTTTGCTGTCTTTCTAAAATGGTCTTGTGCATTAGATTGTCAAATGCTCTAGGACTTGTAACGCAAGAAGACAGGATGTTTCCAAGGCAATGAGATGAGGCTAATTAAAATGTCAGATAACACAAATTTAGATTGTTTGAAACAGATCTTTATGTAAGATAGTAAGATCTTCATTAGAGGGCCACAAACGTAACTTTTCCATAAAAAATAACCTTAACAATTTTTTACATCAAGTCTGACCTCTGCTGCCTACAAATTTGGACTGATATATCAAAATACATATTGCCTTTAATGTTCCTGTCAAACCTGAGCTGTGATGCATGGAGTTATTCTCTACTTGGAGGGACGCTTCTGTGAAACTTAGCTAATAAAAACATGGCACAGCCGGTGACTGATGTCTGTTCTCCCAGGGCGTGTTAGCGTGGGACAAGCACCGCATACACATCCTCTTCTTGACACTGAAAAATGAGACCCATTTAATAAAAACCACAATATATCCTCTAATTGTCTTGCAGCGACCTTCTTGTCATCTTTCTCCCTCCTCACACACCTTTCTCACCTCTTCACTCTTTCCCTTCCTTCCCCCATAGGCTCTGAGCCTACAATTAATCTTGCAACAAGGTCCCTGATGCCTCTGAACATGTCCTAAGCTTGTGCACAGGCCCCTGGCAGGGTCTGGGTTTCCTCTGGGGGAGATCTCAGGCTGCTTTTTGCCATCTTGGACCATCAGAGGACAAGGAAAAGACCTTGTCCTGGTAAAATAAAGATATCCTTAAAAAATCGAAAAAAAACTCAGCAACGAATCCAAATCCCAATTCCAGCAACCTGGTAATTTGTCAGTGCCAGGCATCAGCCCACTATTAGTCTTTTTCTGGGTAGAGATGACAGAGCTCTGTTGACAAGCTGTAGGACTTATTTCAGGAGCTGGCACCTGGCTCCTTGGCACATCCCCCTGACGGCTGTGTCACGCTCCTTGGAGCTGCTTTTGGCTCTGCAGAAGTTACAGCCAGAGCGGGCTGCCCAGTGCTCCCCAGCCCGCCTGCTTGGGAACCTCGCTATTGATTTCCATAATTACATGTCTGTGCCCCCAGGCCTGTCTAATGCCGAGCAGAGCCTGCACACCAGCAGAACGGGCGTCCCAGCGCTCACATGTGCGGAGCATGACGGGGAGGCTTCTCATCTGTCCCCAGAAGGGCTGGAAGGTGCTTTTGACACACAGTAGCTGTCTCAGCCTTCCTCTCCTCCTCCCTCTCCTCCCATGTCCCTCTACCCTTTTTCCCCTTAGCCGCTCACTCTCATCCTTGCTCAGTGTCATGGTCAGTGGCACGGGACCACTGGGTGCCTCCCCGGGCCGTGAGTCTGCTCCATCCCTTCCCATGAAAGGCAACAGCATCTGATCTGGAGCTTGCCTGCTCCCACTGCAAGAAAATATTTAGCATTTTAATATCTTTTCACATTTTTAGAAATAATTTATGTATGAACATACACAGTGCTTAGTAATCATTTCTCAGATGAATGTGGAACTTTTCTAAAATTAAACTATCATTCTTTTCTCCTCACACTTGGCTGTCATATCTTTCTTAATGCAAATCAGTCATTGACTAGAGACACCTACTGTAAGAAGCTATTTTAGCTGTCTGATCGGTTATAAATTGATTTTAAAAGTGAAGACCGTTTTGGGGAGATAAGCTGGGATTGGTAGGGAATGGAAAAAATAATTCAAAGGGGAAGTTTTGTATTTGAAAGTAAGTGACTATTTACCACTATCTCAAAGACTATAATCCAGGGGTCCTCTCTCTCTTTCCTCCTGCTTTAACTCTTAGACCGCAAATCCCCCACCCATCCTGGCCCTGTACGATGCAGAGGACCAGAGGCGGGTACCCCAGGGCAGAGCCCAAGGAAAAAATATTTCAGCCTCCATTTGATACAGGGCAAAAGGAAAGGAGGAGATTATCTCTGAAGGCACCTGGCTACTCTTCTGCTCTGAAGCAAGTCCCTTAACGCAGGAATGAAAAGGAATCCATTATGGTTAGTTTCAGAGAAACCTCTCTCCACTGCAGTATTTCCCCCCGCCACATTCTTCAGAGGGAATATTCACATTTTCTGGGCAAAGAAAACGGCTTTGCTAACACAGTGGTGGTCTGCACAAAGCAAGAGTGAAGCAGAGAAGATTCACTGGGTGCAGCTTAGGAAGCTGGAAAAATGAGAACTGTTTTCTGGTTTTCTTTTTTCTGCTCTTGGTTCTTCAGGGCCAGCTCTGTTATTGTCTGGTGGGGCTTGAACAAGGAGCTTAATTTTTAAGGCATGTTTGACTTCTCTCTTTGGATTTTCTTTTCTGTTGCTTGCACTGCCAGTTCTTAGTATGTAATTATAAGTATGCAAACAGCAGCTGACTTTTAAAATGAATCCAGTTCGAGTGAACATGCTTTCAAACTTTAATGTTTGCATGCTGTGCCTAGGTGAACAATAGTTATCCTGGCATGAATATTGGGTGAGAGTCAATTTTGAAGCCACACAGATAAATAAATATAGAAATCACCTTCTACCTACATGTACTTCTGGGCTTTGCTGGTTTGTTAAACCATTTCTTTTTCCCTCACAAATTACAGCTAAGCAACGCTATTCAGATTTTGGTTATTCTTGATCAGTCCACCTTGTAAAAAACTCTGAATAGTGTTAATCAAATGCATTTGAATAAACAAATGCATGTAATGGTTGCAACATATTTGTAGATATTCAGAGAGCAGAAAAAGAACCTAATAAATCAAATTGATTACAAATCGTAAGCTCCTTGCATAGCTCTATTGTCCCCTGAACGCTCGTAATTGGGAGTTCAAAGCCAAACATCCTTGTTACTTTCGTAAAGTTTTAAGAGGTATGTTTTTTTAATGCCTAGACTTGTGGTTTCTCAGATGTGTGCAGGATTTTCTAATGTGCTCCATTTAATACAAAATTCAGGGCAGATATAATCCTCCTCTACTCTTGAGTTAGAAACAGAGTCCTGCGATCAGATTGCATTTTTGGAGTGAGGCCAATTGCTGACGAAAGTGATTCTTCCCCCCCTTCCTTTCACTTATTAGAAGATACCCCTCGCTTGGCCTAATGAAGCTCCCTGGGAACCCTGCGCTGCAGCCTGCATTGGCGGGAAGGTGCGATGCTTTTGGCAAGGCTGCGTGGCACAGCCCGGAGCCACCCCGTCCTAACCACACTGTAAAGGGAAAGCACTTCCCGGTTCCTTCTGCCAGCACTTCACATCAGCTGCGCTCGGAGCCTTATGCCATCTGGTTGCATCTTTGCTGTAACCTATGAAAGTCTGTTTCATTAAGAAGTCAGCACCGGTGCCTGGACTACAAATGAATGCAAATACATGGCTTAGGCATAACTGCGCAGGAGCAGTTGCAGGTGGGCAGCCTAAGGGCCCGTCTCCCCGCTGTCTGGTTTTGCAGAAACAACCAGTAGGGTGAGGAGGGCTGGCACTGCTTGTTCCCCTGAATCAGGAGACAGATGTGACATTTGCAGCTGGAGTGGGAAGGACGGCTCTAGGTCCATAGCTGTGCACCGTCCCGTCAGGCAGGAGCCAAACCACCGCTGCACCCCGCACCCTTGGGACACAGCATGGTCCACCTGGGAAGTCAGTCATGACACCTCCAGACTTTCCATCACACTGTTTGACAGGGCAGGTTGTGACTGTCTCATGGGTACCCTGTGGGCATGGGGTGCCTCTAGGCGGTATGCACTGTTGCAAAGAGTTTGGGTGTCTTCCATGTCAGGGCTGCCCTTGTGTGGCCACCTCTGCTTCAGGTTCTTCCTCCTTCTCCTGTCTTGGGAGAACAAGACTTGTATGGGCTGAGAATGTGCTCCTTGTGACCTGGGACCTTGACAACCTCATGCACGGAGGTCTGCCAAGTCACCTGCCTGCAGCCTCCTCTGCCTGGCTCAGCTGGGTGAGGTGCTCCAGCCTGATGGTTGGGAACAGGTGGATGTGAGTTCTTCCCAGGTCACACATTGCACTGTCCCATGCTCTGCTCAGCCCCTGCCTCTCTGCCATTGATTTCTTCTTGGCTGCTAACTTGGAGACCAGGATGTGCATGTGCTTGCAGTGGTGGGCCTGCAGCTCCAGTCCAGTTACCGGCAGTCAGACCCTCTGCTACACATGCACACACAAATGCATATACACGTTGGTCTCTCTGGGAGCTTGTGCAGACCTGTGGTCACTCCAGTGTCCAACCCTCAGACCCCTGGTCTCTCTCTGGTGTCCAGCCCCTGACCCTTGGTCTCCCTGATAGCTGGCTCCCAGACCCCCCTATCCTACTTGTCAGCAGGTCCGGCTTGAAATTTTCTAGTGAACTACACATACGTGCACTCACACAGGACTGGTGTTCCCTAAGGAAACATGCAAGCGCACACGCACACAGAGACAAACAAACATACACCGCTGTCTCCAGTTGCTGGCACCCCAGAGACATGGGCCCTCTGACCCATGGCCTGACTCCAGCTGCTGCACGCACACCCCCATAAACACACGCACGCACATGGAACAGAGAGTCCCTCAGCCAGTAAAGTAGTTAGAAATGCAGTTTAACAAGAAGACTGTGGTGATCAGGCATGGGGCATGACCAAACAAGCATACTGACCAGCAGCCTCTTTACATGCGACTGGCTCCTTTTAACCGCTTATCTGTATTTTTCCATACTTGTTCCTTTGCAAGCCACCTTCACCCTCCTGTTCTCGCCTTTGGTCTTTACCCTTAATATCCCATAAGTCTCACACATTCCCACTAACCCCTTTAAAACATCCCACAGTAAGTTTTACACCATTCCCCAAATGCTCATCCCATAATGAGTCCTGTACACCTGCAGGCAGTAGCCTCACTCAGTCTGCAAGGCTGTCTGGTGAAAGCACCTCCCGCAGGCTCCTCCGATGCCCAGACTGTGGCCGGGCTGTCCTCTGCTGAGATCCCTGGAGTAGCCAGGTCTGGGTGCTATTGGGCTTCCTCTGCTTGCTACTGTCCTCTGCGCATCTCCAGGCCTTTGTGTTTATGGTGATTAGCCCTTCATCACATAATCTAACAGATTCCACCACTATAAATCTGGGTGGCTCTCAGAAGAGTAATCCCTGAGTTTATACCATTAAGTGTCAGCAGATCCACAGTTTAATCTTAGCAAGTTGCGTGACTTCTGTGTCTTCCATGCTCCTTTGATAGACTTCTTCAGTCAATACAGTTCCTATAGTCACATGTGGAAAAAATAATCTCCTAAAGCACATTTTACTGCTATTTTTTAGGAAGTCACGTTATGAGGCTAATAAGGAATGTGAACGACATTTAAATACTAAGCAGGCTGGGACATGATGTGTCTCATTCAGTAACTTGGGACAGGAGGACAGTCCTGGTAGACAACCTACCATCAACTTCTGAGTAAGATGTTGTGCTGTTACTAAATCTTCTTCCTTCTGTGCTCAGGACACTGCATGTGAGCAATGCTGATAGCCTTCGGGAAGTGATCGGGGAGGATACCTGATGTTGTATAAATGGAGTTGTTCTGTTGCCATTTGTAAGACTATATCTGCAAAAGGTAAGACTATATCCAGAAAACCTATAATTTATTGCTGTGAGATGTAAACAGTGAACACTCAACAACGGAGGCAGCCTGTAGGGTTAGGAATGGGATGGGCCCTCCCACGTTACGGACCAGCAGAGCACACCAGGGAGGTAGTGCGTGCAGGAGAGTACCTGGTAAAGACGCTTGTTTGTTGTCATATCAAAAGCAATCCAGCTGTACAAGGTTCAACGCTTCAGCCTGGAAAGATGTTCTGGGAAGGCACCATTGTGCAGACTACCTGCCCTCTGCTGTCTCCCCTGCAATAGGCAGGGACGTTAGGTACTGACGACTCTGGAACTATTGGAGCTGTCAATGTAAATGTTTTTGATTATACTCTTTGTGCAAAGGCCATGTGCATTAACGCACAGGCTGCATGGAAACATTCCTAGGATGGTGACTTAAAAACCTTTCGCAATTGTCTGTTTACTATTGCCAAATGTTTCCAAGAGACATGTTTGTGAGGATATGTGTAGAATTTGGCACCATAGCTTGAGGCTCTATCCAGTGACTGCTGAAGGGATGGCATAATACCTGTGTTGTCAGGCTTGCCACAGTTAGAGATGAAGCACTTCTTTATATTGGTATAGAATGAATTCCTTTCTTGGCTACAGAATAGTCATATTTGACATTGCCCACTTGGAAGAGATGCTTAAATGGATCAACAATGTTTTTGATAATATCTGCCAAGAGCATTTTGACTCAGTCCTTTGCAATTACTCATTTTTATAAATCATGCATCAGTTTAAAGTATAACACAGACATCTAAAACATGTTGAAAATGAAAACCTAATAGCACTTTGTATTTCTTACATTCATGTCATGGACTTCATGTTGGAATTAATGTAGTTGTCCAGAGAAGCAGACCAGATGTGATGTTCGAATTCCTTCAGTATCAGGATTATCTGGACTTTTTTGTATAATAAACTACTTTGCAAGACAGTTAGCCAACCAGCTGCCAGAGCCATCTTAAAAACGACCGATACCAGAAGCACTGAAGCTGGTGAGAAATGCCATGGTGCATCCAGTATGAGCATACAATCTGTGGTCATAGATACTGGCTGCAAGGCTCAGCAGTGGAGAAAAATTGAATGAGTTGCTCCTCCAATTCTTGGTCAAAGACTGGGAAAAATGTGTTATGAAGATAAATGGTATGACATCATTCTCTAGAGCATGGGCACATGTCTCTACTTCAAGCTAACCAGCGACCACTGTGAGGAACGCAACTTCTCAAACTTTGCAGTGAGGAGGCAGATGCAAAAATTATTTTTCTTGTCCTTCAGGCCTCGAATGGTGGATAAAAACAGTCATAATCACTGCTGAAAATAGTGATCTTTTTTGAGTTCAGCAAATCTATTTCTTGCCAGTGCTCTGGGAAATTGGAACATAGACCTGGGAAAGATTCACTTAGAATAATAAAGTTGGCTTGGTACTTGCATATATTCAAGGCACTGTTTGTCCGCATGCCTTTTAGAGGGGCAATAATGTTGATGTTTTTGAAGACAGGAATTCTGGGAACTTAAAACCTGTGCAAAAGGACTGCACTTAACAGAATTTTGCTGAGCTTGGGCAGACATGGGAGCTTTCATCACAGCTTTCAAAAACTGTAGGAATTCTTGTGTCATCTCTGTACCCCTGAAATTGCAACAGCTGGTATCAACGACTGCTGTTAGCTACTCGGCTGTGACAAATGGGGTGAAATAGGTTCTGGTTAACTTCTGCCATACGAAGAATATTTACTCCAGCTTGCACTGAGGATACTCTACCAAGCACAAGTTTGGAAATAATCCTTGCGACAGGTGTGCTACTGTCCCCTATCTTAACATTGAATGGCTGGATAACTGATGCCAAACAGAATGCATTTTGGGGGTGCCAGGACTACAGCATCCACAACTACCATGACTCTTAAGAAATACAGTTACACCCTTTGCTGCCAAAGCTGGGACTCTATGTACCTTAATAGTGAACTTCAGTGGAAAAAAATCCAGAAGCTGCAAACCCAAGGATGCAAGTGAAAAATGCATTATGAAGAGCAAGATGGAGCTCAGAATAAATTCACTGAAGATGGAGAAGGAAAAAATAGGGAGTGGGAATCAAGGGAAATATGTGTGTGGGGGGGTTGTACATCTAAGCAATGAATTTTGTGTGGTACTTTCTTATATCTGTTAAGAATTTCTTTTTCAGCTATACCTTTGAAAACTAAAAAAAAATATTGCCAAATGAAAGGGTGCTGCCATTAGGTATATTATCACTATCAGTAAGCCATCACTTAGAAAAGGTTATATCTAGAGAAAGCCTATAGAGAAAGTTGCCATCAAAACACATCATTATTTGTCATGTCAGACAGTGACAATGGCTGAAGTTTCTCACCTTTGTTCATTACTAAATAGTCTATTCTTTTTGTCATCAAAGAAGCCCTGTTGGCTGGTCTTTGAGGGAGGCCTGAACACACACTCTTTGTCTATTACTTTTTTGTGGGGCACCTGTTTGAAGGTTTTGATATATATTTTGGTTGTTGGAGCTGTGTTATTTGCCTTATTTCTGCTAGCCTGGTACATGGCATTTTTATTATAATGTGTTGCAAATATGCCCACATTATATATAATTGGCATATGTGAAATAGATGTAGAGTTACTAACAGTAATAGAAATGTAAATAGCAATAGTATGAAAAGATAGCTACTGCTGATTTACACCTCTAAAGAGTAACTGCATTTCCAAAATAATTAGCCAAATAAAATTGCAGTTGTATCTAGAAATATTTTTTAAATATAAACTTTATCTGTAGACCTTCATCCGCCTCTGTTTCCAGCTGAAATTGTGCAGCATAGAAGTTAATTAAAATTCTTTAATAGTGAACCTACAGCTTGAATCCAGTTGTTACATCCTTTTTTATTGAATAGTAAAATGATGAACAGTGCATGTAATACATGATAGAGCAATATTCCTTTATTTAATTTTGCAATTTAAAGTTAAGAACGTTTTGGTTAATGGAAGGTGAAGATAGTGTTAAGGGGGTTATTATTTATTGGTGATTTATACAGCAATGGGATTGTATTGTAAAGCACTGAATCAGAAGAATTGACACGTTAAGTCTCCTTAACTCTCAGACATTGGAAAATTGCCCTTGGTTCTTGCTGAATAATGCACATTGGCTGATACATACAAGGCACAAACTGTGTACAGATTCATTTAGAACTCCCAGGTGGGAGAATTTGGGTATGTTTTCAATGAAGAGTCTATTATCCCTTGGTAACTGAGAACATTACATGTGAAAAATATGGCATCTACAATGAGTCATCTTAAATCCAGATAGAGCTGGCTGACCCTGCCAAATTCACCTTTCTGAGCTAATCATGGCCTTTAATTACCAGATTTTTTTTTAATGGTAGCTGTTTCTCAGATGCTCTAGTTAGATCTTTGCCTGGTAGTGGTGATAATTTAGCAAGTTCCTATTAGAGATGTGGTGATGCTTTATTGCTAAAAAGCAGAATTTAAAAAAAAAATATCTTGCTGGTTACATAATTTCACCATTTGTAAGGTAACTCATACAGTAGACTGTAAATTCCCCACGGCAAAGATTTTTACATTTATATTTGTAGTCTGTCATTCAGACCAATGGGACAAGGTAGTCCATAAACAGCAATAACTGAACACCAGCTAATTTCAGATTATAGGTCGAATAAGAAATTCAGTCTGCAATTTTGCTTTCTAGGCATGGTTATGTAAGATTTTATATGGTGATAAACATTATAGCAGTAAAAATTTTAATATGTTCCCAAGCCAGGAAAATATCCACAATCAGTCTAAACCAAATACCTCTGAGGACTTTCTAGACATTTCATTTGTTAATGTAAGTGCTGTTGTTTTATTCTGACAAACCTAGTCAACATATTAATCCAATAGCTAAAAAAATATAATAGCTAAAAAATATTCTTTTTCCTAAAATCTGATACAAAAGAGTAAGTGCTTACTAAGCTGCATCAGCAACACATATTATCTAGCATGGAGGCAGTGCTGTTTTATCAGAAAAAGAAGGCATATTTCTAAAACACGTAAAGATACAGGATAGTGTAAGTCTGAAGATGAAGATAATGAGAGTTGCTGAAGCTCAGAATGCCAGAACTGGAGCACTGAAAGATAAGCAACAGCCTTTTACTCTTCAGGTGTGTTACATGAGGCTGCCTATCAGGATGAAAACAATGAAAAGTCATATTTTCAGCATTTTATTCTGATTTTTATTAGTGTTTCGAATGCTGCTCTCTTTAATTATGGCAACAGATGTTGGCAGTACTGTACAATATGTGTCTGCACAATATGTGTTCTCTCACATTTTGTTCTTGCAGAGACTGAGACTTGGATTTATTTTTATTTAAAATTAAATAAAGAAATTTCCAGGATGTTCAGTAACTGGAATTCTTAAAAAGTCTTCTTACAAGGCATGGGGGAGGTTCACAGTTCAAGTGCACTGTGTAATGTCAAGGGAAGGGTAGATTCTTCCTTCCCCTCTTTCTCTCTTCTCCATGATGTAGGAATACTTTTTTGAACAAAGAATAAGTGACAGAGGAACACATGCATTTTTTAGCTTGCTCAAAAAATAGTCAAACATCTGCCATACGGTAATACGGCGATAAGAACTGCAGTCAACTAAGGATTGTCCCTATCAGGAAAATAGAGGTATTTATTGAGGAAACCCACAGAAGATGCAAGCTTTGTTCTGGCCCAGTATTTTTTCTTCCTTCATCTCTCATTTTGTACGTGAATATACATACGTACATACTATGTCCTCCCAGGCCAAAAGCTGAAATGAAATGACAATAATGTAGGTGTATGGACTCTGGGCAACATTAAAAAAAGTCCTGTGTGCTTGTGAAATCCAGATCCCCTTTTCCAGTGAGATCTGGGGAATGCCAAGTGACTTAAAGATAGGATTTAGGCTTCGCTGGCCTGCGTGCCCTCTTCTGAGTGCGACGCCGTCTTAAACAGCTTCTACCCCCTCTCCTCCCCGCTGACCTTCCTTCATCCCTTCTCTCTCCTGTCACTCTCTGTCTCATTGCCAACAAAAATGTCTGATGATCTGATCAATAATCTGAACTAGTTTTTTCCATCTGGGTCTGTTCCCTGCCGTGTCTCCCAGTGTGACCACACACAGCTCTGCCACTGTGGGGGTAGGAGCGGGAATGATTTTAGCTGGGTGTAATAGATCTGCCACCACGTGTGAGACCATGGCCTCAGTCATTTCTACCATTGTTCACATTAATCTCACTCCAACAGTTAACTGACCAGCTACTGACACCATGTCTCCTGTCATTCTTGAGCAGCTTTCAACATCCACAGAGTCTGAACCTCTACTCGGAATCGGGAAGGTGCTGCCTGATGAGCTCTCACAGAAGCAGGTAGTCCCTTTTGGCCACAGAAGGGCTGCCATGTTAAGCAGCATGGAGTCTCTCCCGCTTAAGTCGCCAGTGCTGTTGTACACTGTGAAGGAGGTTTGCCCATCGGGGCACAAGTGGAGAGGTTTGTGCAGGACAGTGAATATCAGCACTGTGCTGTTGTGGGCAGCAACAATTTGCTCCTCATGGTTTCCTGGGCTGGTGGTTGCCCGCCCCTGGTGATGGGCTGGAAAAGCCTGTGCTGCCTCACCTCTGCCTGTGCATGTTTTGTCCCATATGCAGTTTAAGGTGTTATGGTCTCTATCAACATGTCTGTCGCTGTTTCTTGATCTTATACCTTCGGACAGCTCCTTCTTCTCTCTATGCCATGTGATGGCATGGAGGAGCCCCGGTGTGAAGTAGAAGAGCCACATGGTGAGCATAATGACAGATGAGCCAGGTCTCTTCTGGTCAAGATGGATGTACAAAGTAAGCTAGAGCACATCTGTGTGTCACACGATGCGAAGATCTCCCAGCTAGCCCTGACCCAAGCTGGTAAAGAGTGTTGTGTCTATACTTCACCTTGGGGTCATCAGCCCATGGCTGAACCTAAGCTATGCAGTCCTTCTTGTCCTGCTGTGCAGTCCTTCTTCTGCTGTGCAGTCCTTCTTCTGCTGTGCAAGACACCCGCTTGTGAACAGGCTCCTGAAGATAAGTTTCTCATGTGCGACATCTCCAGACCTGGCAGATGAACATCCTCCCTCACCCTGCTATACCTCTCCTGTTCTCCAGTGTCCCGCACATGCCCTGTGCTGGTGGCTATCAGTCCCCACCACAGCCAGCAGCGGGGTTGTGGCCCTCTTGGGGTGGCAGAAAGCTAGTGTTTGTCATTCTCCAAGCTTGGCTGCTGCGCTGGAGCCGGCCGGTGAGACCAGCCTGCATTTCAGCTCCCAGAAGCCCCAGCCGCAGCAGGAGCCCTGACTGATTTGTCAGTCTTGAGTCACTGCTCAGTGCTGAGGTGACCCAGGGAAACTTCAGTACCCATCTGGGGACTAGCTGGAGGCTGAATGGCAGCCTTGAACATGTTGTTAGCATATAAATGATAGTCTTAGGTGAGCAAAATGATCAATTGATGTCAAAGTGGCTTTAAGGATATGTTCTCACTTCTTCCTGGTGAAAGCCAAGACTCAAAGGTGAAACTTCTGTCACAGAAGAAAAGACAGGGCCAGAGACTTCCCACAGGGGACAGCTATTGGCTCACAGAGGGACATAAAATGTATTTTTCCTACCCGCTCAGTTTCCTCCAAGTCAGTGAAATTGGAATCTGACCCTTTTGTTCTGATAACCTTTGAAAAGGAGTCAGGCTTGCCAAAAACCTCTGCTAATACACCAAAGGAAAAGGAAGCAAGTCATAAAACATTTTTTGGATCAAACAGTAACATTCTGTTGCATGCATCTAAAACACAGTGGAGGGAACGCAGTGCTGCTTTGGAGTATGACTAGGGACATGAATCATGATATTAGCTCAATATTTGCCCAGAGTATAAACCACTAGGATTCAGCCAGCTAAACTTTGTTTATAAGAACTGCGCAAGAAAATGTGTACACTGCAGCCTTGTTTGTCTTAACTACCCGATTCCTTGGCTTTCTGTATACTCCAAGTAATTTTTGTGTTCTTCTCCTTCTTCATGAAGAAGGAAATTGTATAAATAACACTTATGATTATGTATAATTGTATATTTATTGTATATACAATTTATTGTGTATATATATTGTATATACTATATATATATTTTGTATAAATAACACATTATGATAATGAAAGAAATTCTCCACCTAAGAGAGAGGAAAACATCGGCAGCATAAACAAATTTGACATTGTCATAGATTTGGCTTGGCAACATTGACAATAATAAGCAACAAGCCTTTTTAATGTAAATGTGGCACTAGACATCCAAAAAGTGATGGTCGGTGCCTAGTAAAACTGCCTCAAGAAGAGTTTGGTCAGTCTAGTGAAGATCATGTGGAGTCGTGCAAGTCAGTTGACTGACTCTGAAAAGTGGAGTATGGGGTGGGTCAGCAAGTGGTTGGCCTTGTGGTGTTGGGAGAAGAAGGTGAGGGGTTTATGTTGTCTGTCTCATGGCCCCCTGGTAACTTGTGACACTCTTGGATGCTTCAAACCAAATCTGAGAAGGGGCAGTATTTCCAGCAATCCTAATTTATCAATCAAGTTTTGAAAAAGTCCTGTCAGATGGGAAAAGGACAAAGGTTTTCTTCATTACTTGTCTGGACAACTTAGTACTCTGTGTTGGTTTTGGCAGCCCCCCCGCTGGCCAGGTGGCAGGCATCTTCTGCAGACCAGCTCTCCAATGTGTATTTCCAGCATAGTCCCAGTACCTGTTGTCTCCTGCCCCAGTGGCAAGACAGAAAAGGGCAGCAAGGGCATGAAGGAGAAATGAGTGGAGTCACCAGAAAGCCTGGGAGATGTGGAGACAACTGGAGATATTGCAAGGCAAAATGTTGCAGGGACGTGGAGGATACTATGAAAGGACTTAGGGGACATGTGGTGAACTTATGATACTAGAAGCAGAGAGGGGTTATTTGGGGTGGAAGAGGAAAGCTGTGGGACATTGAACTGCAGGAAATCAAGGTTCAGTAGTTCTGCTCCTCAGGGAGCAACTTGTCTTCAGAGCTTGACAATATTCCATTGTGATTAAATGTGTCTGGAGGGATTGGTTTATTGCTATCATGATATATGGATCTCTTACAGATACTTATCTCAGAGGTTGTGAAGGGGTTCAGTTAGCAATGGCAGGCTATAAATGGGGAGGAGAAGGATGTCAAGCTTAACAGTAGGGAGGAAGGAAAACTAAAATAATAAATATTGATCTGGAGTATGTCTTTTATTATCTCTGAGTGAACAGGAAAATGTTATAATAATGTGATCTTTATGTGAACCATAAATTATCCACGTGAAGCTTTTCTGCATTGGTGTTGACTAATCAACGAACCATTCTGGGGAGCTGTTGGCTATACTGTTCATTCAACAGCTTGAGTTTGTTATCGTATTTCATTGTATTCCTGTAGGCTGCACATTTTTATTAGTTTATAGCGATTTGTGGGATGCATGCCCTGGACTCAAGGAAATCACTTTTTCCAGATGGTTCAAATCAGTAAGAGTCTTGTCCTGAGTTCAGTGATCCTTCGATCTGTTCCCTATTGCACCATGTTGTATAGCTGAAGAGAGCCAAGTAAATCCTGATAATAACAGATGTTTTACAAAGTAAAAACCTTTTATGTGGATCCTGACCATATACTGAAAGTGAATTGTAAAGCTAAAACAAGCATTGGATACGCAAATTGAATGCTGCATTAACCTATCAGTGAGAAGCATTTTGGAATAACAAATGTAATTTTTTGCATCTGAAATTTATTTGGACTTCATCCCTCTCTGACATCACTTCTGTGGGTGACCGGGGGATCTGTGTATGGACAAGCCTAGAGGATTTGCTGTTACCATGGGTACCCATGAAACACTTCCAAGGGGGGACGTCAGCAGGAAAGCAGGGTGGTGTCTGTGACCTTCAGCTTTTTCCCAAGAAACCAGAAACAGCATTGGAACCAAAACAAAGGCATGGGCTGCACCAGGAGCTCTGTAGAGGACACAGGTCCTCGGCCACATGGTGCCACATGGGGGGTGTGTGGAGGTGTGCAAGGCACTTCACCTTCCTGCAGGTGCTTTCCTGTGGATGACGTCCCTCCCCTCACCCCTGTGCAATATGGGACACCCACCTGACACCACCTCCTTCCTGGGACCTGTGGGCCCCTTCCCCGGTTGGCCTCATCTCCTCACACCCCTCCACGAGAAGTGGCCAGTTGGTGACTAGGATGGGGAGGAGAGAGGGCTAGGGCTGGTCCAGCGCTGTGTAGATGGGTCAGCACCTCTGCAGCCTTCCCAAGGAAACTCAGGGATGTGAGGGACCCTGAAAGATGCCCTGCTGTGCAGGACTTATCCCGTGGTCTGCCCCGAGCCCCTCTGTGCCATCTGTGGTCAGCACAACCAGCAGTCCTGTTTCAGGGACCTACACCCATCTTTTCTTAGAAAAATATTTTCATTTTATTTTAACACTCCCCCCCCCTTAAAAACTTAATGAATTAAGTTAACAAATTGACATCCCCCACTCAAAAAATTCCATAATAGAGATGCAGAATGGGCCCTGACCCAATCTGTCCTTTCCCACCATCACAGACGCAAGCCAGGAGCTTCCCTTTAATAGGGGGTTTCCACTCTCCTGGACATACAGCTTGGGGCTGCATTTCTCTGCGTTCAAATTGAGGTGCTAAGGTTTCAAGACCCAGGGATTACAAGTGTGGACATCTTATTGCTTCAAATTCATTAACAAAGCACACTATCTTTGTTTAAAAAGTTTTCTTCATATGGAATAACATGAAAAGGAAAGTAAGATTTATTGTCCAAAAAACATTCCCCAAGGAGAAAAATGAGTAACGTGGCAACTTGTGATTCCTTAATACGTAGGTCAGATGGAGGAAATGTAAGTGATGGTATGAATACCAAGTTTTTCCCATTCCAGAGTCAAGAAGGAAAAGTCATCCAAAGAACCAGTGCAGATGTTCACCATGTGGTCACGTCTTTTTTTGTGGTCTGGCAAAGAGATCATATAGCTAGTATCAATGCCTCAAGAATTAATCAGATGTCAATGCCTTAGTTGCATATATTGAAGTGGATATATTAAAGTTATTTGTGTCTCTTAGAGCTGTTATTTCATGCTACCTGCAGAAAGGCATGGCAGGTTTAGGGTACATCTATGCTGGTAGTTACTTATGTGTAAGCCACCCAGTTACATTTTTGTGCCATTTCCATTTTTTTGGAAAAGCTTTGCTCAGATTCAGCAATTATAGTGCTATTCTGAGATGAGCCTAGCCAGGTCTGCTTAAGTCTGGGATATTTTCTGATTTCTCTTGGTACCTTTTCTGTCCTACAGGTTTTGGGCAACAGGCTGACTGAAGTGATGCACCTTCATCTGCTCACAAGCATTTACATGTGACCTGAAGGAGGATTTTCTTTTACATTTTCCACTTCAACATTCCACTATTTTGCTTATTGAGCACAGGTTGTGAGGCTCAGGACATCTTTTGCCTCTCTGTATGGGAAGCTATCTGTATGTGGAAGGTGAGAAAGTGTATTCACTTCTACTTGAGTCACCTGAATCATGTAAATAAAGTCCTTCTTGGGCAGGGGCTGTATGTGACCTCCTGCAGCCCCCTCTCCCAGGTTGACCAGAGGCAGAAAGGAGCAGAGAAGTGATGGACTATGCCAATGCAGGAGAGCAAGGTGGCCGCGCAGCGCTTACAAAGAGTCTGGCAACAGATCCATGACCTGGCACCAGCCCAAGCCTGAGAGGCCACGAATCCCTTCCGCTCGCAGTGGAAAACACTGCTACCACAGCAGAAATCAGCTATTGTATTTGTGTGTACAGGAGTGTAACACAGACAAAGATCAAAACCAATTTACTGGTGCGAAGTCGGATCGCATCATTAGCAATAAAAAAAAGGGTGTTTTGTTTCGTTATAGACCTTTTTTTTTTAATCTATGACTTGCCATTTATATTATTTCTTCTCTCAACTTTGTGAATTCTTATATTTTTCATTCTGTTTATTGGTCTGGGAAATCCATGTGCATCTCATGGTGTAGTTTGTATGTACTATGTTGCATTTGCCAAGAAATATGCTGCTGGAAGACTTTGAACATGAAACACATTTGAAGGGCCTGAGCTTGCACGATGTGTGAAAATCAGATCCCTGTAAAGTCCCACACGTTAGAGGTCTAAAGATGAGGGCATGCAGTCAGTTACCACTTTAAAAAATGTATTTCTCCTTACCAGATCTCCTCCATTAAGAAGACACACTGCAAGAGACAAATTACAGGGTTTGTGTAAGTTATTTTTCTTTATTAGAGCATTGCTGCTTCGAGTATTTGGGAGGCGTTGTCTCTACTGATGGTCATTACTCTTGGCACTCCAATGCAAATAACCAGTGTCTGCCACAGTCAGGATTTTTTCTGAATGTTGTTCTGTCTGACACTACGTAGTTTTTCAAAGGGAATTTTTGTAAACTTTTAGAACACCGAAGTCTGATTGCTTTGAAATTTTAACGGTGTCAAATATTTCTTTGCAACTGGGGACAGTAAAATGAAAGTTGAACAGGCACCTCTGCCCACACAAGCAAATTTTTTTGCATTTTTCAAATGTTTCTGCTGCTGGTTGCTATTGAAAGTTTGAAAAACCTTTCTAGTGCTTGAAGTGTGACACAAAGGAGGGACTGTTTCATTTTTCTTTTTCAAAGGTGAAGAAATTTCAAAATTATTGAAGGCGATAAAAAAGAAAATGAAAAGCAAAACCAGAACAATTTTGATATTATCAATTTTACTGTGTCAGTGTGAAAAGGAAAGAGGAAAAAATGAGAAAGTCTCTCTGTGTATATATCTGGGTTTTTGCAGGTTTCACATTTAATTTTTTTTGGTAAAAGATTTTGATTTGCAATAATAGCAATCTTTCTTTGAAATCCAAATCTTAATTTTCAGATAGTTCTGGGAATAAATCTGGCTTGTTTTTTGGAAAAAAGAATCCCTTCTAGATATGAAGTGAAATGCCTTTTGCTATCTAAAGAATTCTAAATTTGGGCGGTTAAATCAGAAATAACTAATAATACGGTAATTGATTATATGTCTTTGATTCCACACACCCCCCCTGAATTATGAGAGAAAATTAGCTAAACTTGCTTGTTAGTAATAACTACCTTGTGCCTATTCCTGTAAGCCAAGACTGTCATCTGCAGACATGAATAAAGACTATTAAAGTTATACTCACTGAATTTCAAGGACATTTCTTGCAATGTGTAAAAGTAATCATGTGCAAATGTGTTTGCAGATTGGGACTGTATTCTCACCCAAATATATAATGTAGTTTCCAGGTGGTAGCTATCTCATATTATGTCTGTTTTTGTTTTAACACAATGAATACTCAGCAGCACAGTAATACTGCTCACTACCTTTTCCTTCTAATATTGTTCATGGCAGAAATCCGATTTATACAGTGCAAATAATCATTATTTCCAATAGGCCGAGGATCTTTCCTGGCAAGAGCATAACCAATGTCTTCTACTCCTACTTGTGTCATTCATGATATTTCAGTGATGTGAATTAGCATACAAAATCCATTATCCATAGAAGGATTGTGGGAGAGGAAAAAAAAAAGAGAGAAAAGAAAACAGGGAAAACGCCTAGTGCTGCGAGGCACAGGGAATTAAAAGCAAATAGCAAAGCAGGTGGAAAAATCTGTCAAGGAAGCTTAATACACTGAAGAAGTACTGAGAGCCTGTGGCCCTGGGGAAGAGCACTGCAATCGGTGTCTTGGTGACATCGTTCCATCCCCGCACATCATTGCTGGGGAGTTAACTGATGTTAAACAGCACTTTCATGAGGGGCTTGCCACAGTCCCCACGTTCTTTCCCGGATCACTTTTGATGCATGAAGAAGGGACTTGAGCAGCGATCCCTTTCTCACCTGGAAGGCTGTAGGGGCTCAGTGCCAAGCGCTGCTCTTCAATTGTCTTTTGAAAAAAAGGCTCCAGCAGGATGCTAAAGCAAGAGTGTGTTTTCATCACTGACTTCGCAAGCAGGAGTGACTCATGTGCCATCTGTTTGGTCCCTCCACTCGATCATATGCGCTCCCTGTTTGTGCTGGTTAATATATTTGCCATCTATTAAAGGGAGAGGAAACTTTAGAGCAGTCAAAACAAACATGCCTGAGAAAGGCTGAAGTTTTGAAAGGGGCTGGTTGGAAAGCCGCTGCCACTATCACTTTCCATTGAAACATGCGGTTCTGGGGCAAGGACGTGCCAGGTGACAACCCACTGAAATCCTCTGAGAATGGGTCAAGGATTTCTGCATGTCTGAGGCACGTCTGTATTACGTAAAACAGTGGCTGCATTAGCTCCAGAGCGTATGAAATGCATCACATCATGCCCGGGCTGGCAAACTCTGCTCCTCTGTGCCCGTTGTCACAGCTCAGTGGTGCGTGGAAGTGGCTGTCCTGCTTTGGAGCCTCAGGGGGACTCTTCAGCCTGGAAGGGAGAAGACCAAGCAGGAGTTAGGATACAGTGTGGATTATGTGAGTGGTACGGAGAAGGTGAGTGGGGACTGCTCAGAGCTGCCCAGAAGAGACCCTTCCTCCAATGCAAAAACGGGGTGGGGGGCAACAAACGAAAAGCGGCAGTTGGCAGGTTCAGAAAAGCTCAGGAGCTATTCCTCTACCCATCACCCAGCTGAACGGTGGAACTTGCTGCAGGACGCTGAAATCTTATCTGGGGCTTAAAAGGTGCTTGAATAAATGAATGGAAAAAAATTTCCATCAGGAACACTGAAATACAATGACAGCACCTCTGGCTCATTCTGCAGTGTAAACTAAAACCTGAACTCCAAAATCACTGATGCTTATAACAGACTCAAAAGACCAATGCCAGAATAAACTGGAAAACTGGATTACTGGTGCCTCCGCCATTCATAGGCTGTCATTTCACCAGACTTTTTACCTCTGAGGTCTTAGTGGTCAATTAAAGAGTCCACCAACAAGATGGTAATAACCCCGTCTGAGGAGAAGGACTGGGGAGTAGCTGGAGCATGGCACACTTCCCCCATTTCCTAGACATTGCCTAAAACCACCTTAGAATGATGGTGACAGAGCTAACACACAATAAATGGTATCATTGGAGGAAAATCAGTAACAACCTGGCCTCTTGCTAAGCATTACATCATGACAGTAGGCAAAAAGCATAAGCAGGGCCAAGGAATGACTTAGCAGAGCACAGCCTGCCCAAGGAGCAGCCTTCCTTCAACAAACTCCATCTTTCCCCTGATGCCTTGCTGTCATGTGCTTGTAAATCATTCCTCCCAGGTTTTAAGATTTTATATACAAGTATATTGTGAGAGAAGTGCAAGACATGCTGTATAAATGTGTGAAAAATACATCTTGAATTGCCTGTATTTTCAGGTCCTCAGTGAGCAACCTGACTCTGTCACATACAACACCCAGAAAGAGCTCACAGGTCTTGTGACACGGTTTCAGCCTCCCAGCTCAAGCCTAGACATGAGCCAGGCTGTGTCACAGTCTTGCTCTAACTGGTTTATGTTTCTCCTTAATCAGTGAAAATGTTACCTAGCTAAATGAGAAAGAGGAACGAACTGTACCTATCACCAGAAAATCTCCCTCGGAAACAGTTTCCAAACATATGCATTAGGTAATGAGTCTGTTTCCCTGACTATGTGTCGCAGCACTCAGTGCTATTCTGGTTGTATTTCGCAAGCTGGCTTTGCTTTTTAATATGCTTGCTCCTGGTCTGCTCCGAATCAGTTGTTCTGCATATTCTCAGGCTGCTTTTTTGAGAAACCACGGTTATGCCGGGCAGTTTCTGTCAGCCCCATGCCACGCTTCTTGATGGAGCATGATTTTCAGCTCTCCCTAGGTTTTCATTTTCACCTTTCCTATCTCTAGCTATGTCTTTTTGCAGTGTGGTGTGAAACCCTTTGTAATGGGAAAAGGCGCAAGAGCCATCCCAGTGGCCCTCACGGTGATTCCTTACCAGCGACAACAGCCACAAATGCACAAGGGTGTAATTCAGTACAAGCATGAATGCATTCAGAAAATATGTGCAAGGTGTTGTTCAGAAAGCTCAGCCTTTTGCTTATGAAATCTCCGAGAGCTTCTTGTGCATTACATCAGATTTCTCAACAGTTTACAAGTCTTTTTTTTTTCCCCCTCTGGAAACATTTGTCACAGTGGATTATTTTATTCAGTGCTGCTGTATGTAAGATGTAGAATGTTAATACTTTATTTGGTTAAACATGCATAATTTGGGAAGACAGGTGAAGTGATGGATTAATCATCAGGCTTTTAATTTTAGGTCTTGTTAGCTGCAGTTTTAAATGTTGTTTATTTGAAATTACTGTGTGGATATAATGTCTAAGTGGAAGCTCTTTACATGTATAAATTAAAGCTGCTTTTGCTGTTGGTAATAAGCTAGAAGTTTGATTTAAAATCTGTCATTTTCTTTCATTCCTGGATGTTCAGATAGACATCACAAATAACCCAGTGGTAAAGGTACAGCTACTGCAGCGGCAATAACATTTTCCTTCTGCTTTCTAGGAATGTCTCTAAGCCTTGACTTACAGGACCTCTCCTGCTTGTTGTGGGAAGGTAATTACAGCTGAATGCACATCTCACCTTTGGCATCTATTAAAATGCCTAACTCTGGCAGCGTTTGTGACAGAGGATTTGTGCCACGGCTTTCTGTCAGCCACGAGTTTGAGCAAGGGCCTCGTCATCCCAAAGGCAGCCGGGCAGAAGCCTGGCCACTGTCAGCCTGCGGATGAGCTCGGGGGAAGCTCCTATCACCCTCTCGCCATTTTCTTGAGCTTTCCAGCCCACTTGATGTTCAGATATTTGATACATGAAACTACACCTTTGGGTTGGGAGAGCAGAGCTATGTTCCTGGCTTTGCCCTTCTCTGTCACCTTTGCAGGCCTGATCTGCAGACCAACACTGCCAGACTGGGCTGCACAAGAGTTCCCCAACAAAAAGTCCTCCTTCCCTGCTGAGGGAGGTTTGCTAGTTCCTCTTCTGGAAAATTACAGACATCTGGATACGTGGCTAGGAGTCTTTGGCATAGAAATAAATTGAATCCAATTTTGCTGCTCTCACTGAGTAGGGAAATCGCCCTTTACACAGCTCACAGCTGTCCCAAGTCACCTTCCTCAGTATCTATTTATAGATTTCATGCTCAAGACATCTCAGCTTCAGAAGAAATTCATCTTAGGAAAGAACGTAGCATTGTCTGGGAAGATAGGGGTACTCCCGCTTTGAATTTGTGTGGTGGAAGAGAGAAGTGAATATTAGTTTTGTCAGAATCGCAATTGAACCAAAAGAATGGAAAAATGTTCGCCTGACGCTGAGCCAGAAAGGGTATATTTAAGGATTCTTTTGTGAAACTCAGATGCTTTATTTAAACTAAAAGGAGATTTTTCAACTTTGTTTTGGGACTATTTAATCCTTTTAACCTCTTTCTGCTTTAGATTTTGTTTAGATAAGCAGTGTCATTTCAGAGGAATTGTTTGTTTTGATGTCAGACAGAACATGTAGGTATTTCTGAAATGAAACATTTATTAAGCAGCATCCAAACAGAGTGTTTTGATGTCATATTCCCAGTACTTTTCAAGCTCTATTTCACAACAAATTTTCTAGTTCCCAGGGATGTTTCATGCAGTTGAGGCAGGGGCTAGGCTGGGTCAGACAAACACAATAAGCAGAAAATTCTTCCTAAAAGAGTTAGAGACAAAAGAGTATTTTGAGAAGCAAATCCTTCTTCCTTGACCAGTGCTGGAGGGGAAGCAGTTGATTTAATGGTCTTCAGTGATGCTGGATGATGCTCTTCTATATTCTATGCTCGGGAACTCGTATTTCTTATCTTTCAGGTCTGAGGAGAGGTGCAACCCGTGTTGCTAATTGGCATAGCAAGCTGCCACATAGTTATTTGTTGCCAGAGATATGCACTTTTCATTTAAGGGTTCTAACGTTCCAATTTCATTTGTGACTGTCCTGTTTAGAGGCGAAAGCCATGATGTCTGTGTTCAAGCCTAGCTTCTTCACAACACTGAAGACGCACCTTGCCTGCCAGAATATAACCATCCTTGGGAAATATAATTGCCCTGAACAAGAAAAGAAAGAAAGTGTGAGCAAATCATGCTCAGCTTCACTGAGGTTTGGGGGCATGGCGCTGCAGCAGCCTCGCCCCCCCAGTAGCGTATAGCTTGGCTTTGTGCAATCCACCTTAGTTTATGTCCACTTCAGTGTGTCTTTGACAGGAGAAACTCTGGAAAACAACATTTTCAGCAGTCAAACAGGAGGAGATGAAGACTTGCCAGCATTTGTCATCTGACAGTAAGTAAGTAAACAGGTTGACAACAACATCTAAGATTATCTCCTCTCTGCTTGGGACTGTGTTATACTTCAGCTGAGCTTATGACAGAAGACAAAAGCTTGCATTTATCTTTTATCTTCAACTTTCACATTGACGGTTGTCTGTGACCCAAGACACTGCGGTGCTTGTAGCTGGACCAGGCTGGAAGGCATTGGGGTCCAACAAAGGACTTCTGGGGAGTCACATCGCTGTGAGGCCACACGCAGACCGTACCACAGCGTAAGAGCATCACCTCCAAGGCAGCTCAGATGCAGTCTTTTCCAGAGTGTGAGGTTTGACCCTGCCATCGATTGCCTTCCTTGAAGGAATTTCTTCTAAACTGCCTTTTATCTGCTTTTTTGCTTCCTAAATCACTGTTGCAATTGTTCACAGCTGGCTGTGTTTAGTTTGTATTTATACAGCTTTCCTGCACTGAATAACCACCGTTTTATATTAATTATTGGAACACAATAAGGAAAAGAACTGGGGAGAAAAGGAATCAGCTGTGAAATTATCTATTCATAGCATCAGTTTTCTCTATTTACCAACAAGTTTTTCACTTACCTAGATAAAGGTATTTTATCCTACTCATTCTTGTTTGTTTTCTTGCATCGGAATCCTGTTTTCCTTCCTTCAACTCTTCTATTTATGTAAAGTTCCTATTGTAATTTACTGTGTTGGAACAGGAACTGTTCAAGCTCAGTTTTGCCCTAGCCCAAGCCTTTGTACTTTTTGGAGGACAGGATTTGTTGAGTAAGTGGATTAGCATTTCTCTTTTTGCTGTCCAGGGCTGCATCAAACTGCGACTACAATCATAAGAGATAAAATCTTTGGCAGTTAAAACTACCATATTTTGGGGCTGCTGCCTTTTGCATAACACACATTTGGGACCTCTAGGTGTTATCTGGAGTTTGAGAGTTTTATCGGATTTATTTTCAGATTTTTAAGAAAGGGATGGACTCCATTTAGGAAGCAAGTTTATTGTCACCCGGCAGTGGCGTGTTTGTCACTGTGCACAAGAGGATTTTAGATCTTCACTTTAGAAGATAAGAATGAATAGAAATTCTGCTGGTTGTGCTCCTTTTGGCTCCAGGATTGTGCCCAGCCATCTGAGCTGTAGAAACAGGGAGATAGAAGTAGATCGACCACTTTGTTTTATCAACCACTTCAATGTGCAGCATTTCAAGTAAGACCCTAGCTTCCCGCTACGTTACTCCTGTTCCACATCTGCTTCCTGGCCTCACTCGCATGCTGCTCTTAGCTTTGCTACAGGAAATACGTAGCAGCAGTGTTGATCACAAACACTACTACAGACTCTTTTATTTAACGAAAGGCAATTGCAAAATGGGACTGTGTCTGCTAGGCAAACACGTGGTCCAGGTCAGAAATAGGTTAATTAAAAGGAGATAAGCAAGGCAGGAAGTCCTGAAATAGATAATATTAGTTAGCATGATCTTGACTTTGAAACTTACTTAATAGTTTTCCTTTTCAGACAGTTTATTTCTTTTCTAAATCTTATTCTTTTGGGCAAGGAGGAGAGGAAATGTGATTAAATGAGATTAAGCGGCATTTAATTCACATTTTTTCTCTTTCCAGCTGTATGCCTGCTACTTCTTGTGTTGAGGTCAGCGCTCTTGCATTCGGTGGGGACAGAACCAGAGCCTGGATAAATAATTGAATGCAGTCCAATGAAAAGCGTTCCACATGAAACTTCAGAATTGTGATGACACTGGATGCATCAAACTCACATTTAACATGGGTAAAAGACTGTGTGTGCTAAAGCGCAAGCCTGTGCATTTGCTTAATTAAAGTTCCTAGAGTCAAGGCAATGGGGAGGGAGGAGGCAGGGAGAGAAACCTGTGGCAGCTTGAGGCATTTTGCCTGAGAAGGAGAGGAGGCGACATCAAATCCAGGTCCTGCTACACCTTTTTCATGCGCAGGATCTATGCTTGCAGATCCATAGCCAAACAGTTACCTTTTGGCTTATGCAGGCACCCACGTACAAGTGTCAGGTCTGGTTTACCTTATGCACACTTAAACTCGCTCGTTACAGTAGTAACAAGTCCTCTTTAGCTCTCTCGTTGCACAGAGAGAACATTTTTCTTCTACAAGTGGGACATGCCCTTACTTTGGTGACACAGCTAACTGCTTGGAGTTGTGGATGACCTATACAGGTGGCTCAAAACTCATTACAGAAAACTATTAATGAAAATGATTTCCAAAGTGCATTTTCAGGGGGATGCAGCATGTGAACAGTATGGGGGTGGGGATGCAAACAGCAATGCATGCAGTGCACCCTGCATCAGGGTGTCAGGACATTGAAGAATGCCAATTCACAGTCTTATCAGACCTGACACAGTCTTGTCAGGATAGAGCTATCCTGACTGGGATGTCAGTACTCTCTGAATTGCGTAGGTTTAGTTAGTCCCCCTGAGACAATGAAGAGATGCTGACTGCCTGATTGCCAAATCCACCCTTCCTTGCATCGTAGATATTTCGGACTTAAAGTTTAGATTGGAAAGCTATAACTCCCTCAGCCACCTACAAATGAAGAAAAGAATTTCTTTTCTCTAGAAATCAGATCCTCTATGAGAAGAACTTCCCATGACTTTTTGGCAGTAAGAGGTACGTTTTTCGCTGAGTTGTATTCTTCACATATTGACTATGCTTCCTATGAAATTACAAATACATTTAACATGAAATTGGCCAGATTTCACTATCAATTTTCTCATTTTCGCCTTTGAAGAAGGATCTCACAATGCTTAGTGATTGGGCAATAGAATGACAGAAGAAATTCAATGTCAATAGATGCAAAGTGACGCATATGGGAAAAAAGCACCCTAGCTACATACAGAATGACAGTTTCTAAATTAGCTTCTAATGTTCAGGAAAGAGATTTGTGAGTCATTACTGATAAGTCCCTGTGAAAATCAGTTCATTGCTCAGCAGTGGTCAAAAAGATTATTAGGTGTTATTAGGAAAAGAATAGAGAGCAAACAGAAAAAAAATAGTTATGCTACCACATAAATTCATGATGCATCTGCATCCTGGATATTATGCAGTGAACTCATCACCACAGCTCAGAACGGACAGCTGAAAGTGGCCCAGAAAAAGGAAGAAGCAGGCTTGGTGAATGGAGTGGTCTTTGTGTGAGAAAAGGCGAAATGTACTGGGTATTTTCAGCTTGGGGTCGAGGTGAAGCCTGATAACATCATGAATGGTAATGGGTAGTTGAGCAAAGAGATTAATTATCATTCCTGACAATGTAAGAATATGGGCTGATGAAATAATCAGCTGGGCGTTTAAAAAGGGAACACTTCATCACCCAGCATGTGGTGAAGTTGTGCAACTCATGGCCGCAGGATATTATGGAGACCAAAATAATAAACAGGCTCAAAAGCTGATGGGGCAAATTTGCAAAGGATAGAGCCATCAGTTTCTGTTCAGAATGATGTTCAGGATGAAATCCCCAGCTCAGAAGTCACTATCTCACTAATGACCAGAAGCTGGGACTCACGGGAGGGTTGCTCAGTGTCTGCACTGCTCCTCATATGCCTCACTTGAGCATTTCCTTCTGACCACACTCTGGGTATAGAGCCAGGTGAATCTTTGCTTTTCTGATGATGACAGTATGGTTGTTCTTCTGTTATGCTTTTCTGTCATTAAAATTTATGACGGAAGTATTTATTTATTTTTATTTGTATGCTTTTCCACAGCTTTCATCACCATACCATGTGGGTGACCTAAACATATCAGTGAATTTGTCCCTCACAGCTCTTCAAAATGGCAGAGAAACAGCCCAATCCCCATTTACAAGAGGATCCTCACCCTGGGAAGAGTCTGCTGGGCTAGGAAGGGCCCTGAGGGACTGACAGCCGCCTTCCTCCTCCTCACTCTCCGTGTGGTGCCCTGAAGAAATGGCCATGCAGTGCCTTGCCATGCCAGCCCTTCCCCTGCCAGCCTTCCCAGAACTGGCTGCCTCTGGGCTGCATCCAGTCCTTATGACTAAGGCACAGCGAGAGAGGAAAATAAAACTCCTCAGCGTGGCAAAGCCCTCAAGTCCTTAGCCAACACTGAAGTGAAGCCTGTGTGGTTTGGTCAAAGTCCAGCAGCACATCTGTGGAAGAGGTGGGAGCTGGATCCAGCCCTTTTCTTACTTGGATAGTAACCTGTAATTACAGTTGTCAGTGCAAGACACCTAATATATCCTTCTTCAATCTTCTTTTTTCTCTTGGTGTAACTTTTTCTTGTATCCACTGTGCTGTAATTCTGGGTTTTTCCCTTTATAGCAGTCAGTTTCTCGGTGTAGTGCCTGACCACAAATGCTTTTGAGTGGAACATCTGGTTCTAATGTGCGCTCTAGAAATGTTACTTTCTGCAATATTCCACTTTTCTCCCAAACGATACTTTTCCTCTTGTGTTTGCCCAGAACAGCTTGTAAGTTGATCAATACCTGAAGCAACAAAGGATCCATTTGAGAACAAAGACTTCAAAAGCCACATAAGTGATTTCCCAGAACTCCAGGCGGTTGCAGGAGAGGTAGCTTGCATGCACAGGGGAAGACTGCAGGGCTGCCTTCCTCCTTTTTCCCAATGCTGGCTTTCCCCACTGCTCCTACCAGTTAGTATAACTGCAGAGCCAATCTCAGCTTGTTTCCTTCCTGGTGATCCCACCTAGCTATCTTCTCGTTTTTTCAGTTCTCCTTCACTTCTAGCCAAGCCCGTTGAAATGTTCAGAGGAGGAAATATTGCTACCCAGTTCCTTCTGTTGTTTCTCACTGCCATTACAGCTGCTTTTTCAGAATTACTAGCTTAGGAGCCATCCTGCATTATGTCAGCGAACAAACCTTCACCTACTTACAGGGGGAGTAGTGCTCTGCATAAAAGAGGCTATATAGTCAGTAAAGTGGAGATACAGGATAAAACAGGAATGTTTAATGTACTTTCAGGCATGGGAAACATGAAAAGCCAGCTGAACTCCAGAGAAAACTGTGGTGCGCTTCTGGTATGTTTGCAATACAGATGATGTAAATAATATATGACTCCTGGAAGGAGTGTAGGAATATATAAAGTTTTATGTAGGGGAACACTGCACGCATGTGGGAGATTCAGATGCATCTACAAATCATGGGCTGGATGCCAAACAGTGCAATGGTACCCACTGTAAATGGGGCTCAGGGACTGCATTACTTAAGTAATTAAAGTCGATTGTGACTCACATGCTGAAAGGGTAAATTGTGCACTGCCACAATCCACCAAGTTATTTAACTTTGGAAAAACAAAGCTCCTCAGTGATGGGGGAGGAGGATTTACTATTCCATTATTTTACCCTTACAAGCCAAGCCATATGCAAATATGATCATGGTTTTTAAGAGTTTGCGTGAGCGGGGTTGTCTTACCGGCCAACCACTTCATCATTACCACAAAGCTTGGAGAAATAGAGCATGATTCAAACACATGAAAAAGTGTAGCTTAACCATTTTAAATCCTTTAGGTCTCTCGCCATCGAGAGGTGGACAAATCTATGCATGCTCTGAGGATCCTGCTGTCCAGCCATGTCTGCGCTGGCAGCTGTGCTGCAGCTATGCAAGGTGGAGCTTCTTCTGGTGAGGTGCTCCCACCCATCCCGGGGTGGGCATAGGAGGAGCGCTGGATGGAGGAGCCCGGGGTTTCAGCCTTCAAGGAGCTGAGGCAGAAACCCCACCCAGCCCCCAAGAGCCTGCCTCATAGATTTCTGGGTCCTGAAAACCTACTGGTTTGCTTTCTGGAGCTGGAGACTTGCTTCTCCAACTCTGCTCTTTGAGGCACACCTGACGGATCTGATCTCTTTCCATTCAGCTGCCCTGTCTCTCTCTTTGCACAGCCGCTCTCCCAGACCCCTCTTCTTCTTTATTAACAAACAGAAGGTAGAAGAGAAGGTGCCAGCTCAGTCCTTGCCTCCCACTCCCAATTCACCCTTTTCATAGTGTTCCTCCCTCCTCTCGACCCAGAGAATATGCCTAATGCTTTTTTCAGTGTTAGGATCTGTAGCTATTCTTTCTTCATCTGCTCATCCATCCATTTAGTGCTTAGCATGACCATGAATGTCTGCCATATGGGCCCGTCTCTTGACATTTTAATCTGGCCTGAGTTTTGGGTCAGTAATAAGCAATAAGAACAATTATAAAAAAATTTGTCACACTTGAAATAAAACAGAATTACTTTTTTTATTCCTCCAAGGCCATATTCCTAACATAGCTTCTTGGACACCTGAGAAAATGCTTGCATTGAGATTTTCTTCTGTGTTAAGTGACGCCAGTAGGACAGAGATTCCCTCTGTAATCATTTGCATGCTTTTGATGCTGTTTAGCTCATTGTAAATGTGATGAAATAGAGGAAAATGATTTGTGTTGCTGGAGGTCCATAGAAATGTCAATAATTTTACAAAACATGTCTGGAAAGCTAGCCGGCTGGGACAGTCGCACCAGAGAGACCTTGGT
This sequence comes from Balaeniceps rex, assembly GCA_013401315.1. NCBI lineage: Eukaryota > Metazoa > Chordata > Aves > Pelecaniformes > Balaenicipitidae > Balaeniceps > Balaeniceps rex. Next base: position 83,623 of record VYZW01010870.1, on the reverse strand, counting down.
CAGCTTGCATGGCAGCCAGCAGCCTCTTTGAAACCTCCTCAGAAATATCTCTTAGCTTGAAGCCTGGTCTTTGGTGGTTGCCGCACGGGCACTGCATACAACCTGTGGAGCAAAACTGCTGCTGTGCTGCACCATCACCTTCCCCCGGCAGCTCTAGGAGCCCATGCTCCGGGGGCTGCGGGGAAGAGCTTTCATTGCCATGGAGGAAACCAGGGGAATTGTCTGAGAGCTCTGAAGGAGCAGGGATGCACTGTTTTGGTGTTTTCTGACACTGCGTGACCTTCTCTTCGACACAAATAATCCGGCAGACAGGTACGAAGCAGCCACTGATTTTGTCTGCTGCTTTCTCAGTCCATCACAGGGACCACAGCCCTTGGTCACTCGCTTAGTGCAGCTGTGTGGTGCTAATGGGACCTGGCCCTGGGGTCCATGCACAGCAAGGAAACCCCATGAGGGGCGGGCTGCTGCCAGCACCTGACCAGGAAAAGCTTCTCAGCAGTCAGAAGGATCAGGTTAGAAACTCAAGCAATTTAATCACCTTCTTTTGTAAGAAATGCTGTGACAGATAATTTTGTCATCGTTTATTGAAACTATTCTTTGATCTGAAAAGAAAGATCTCATTTTACAGGAATAGTGTTTTCTGGAAAAGGTATTTTGAACTCATTTAGACATAGCTGGAAAATTTTAATTATAGAGGAACACTTACTTTGGCACTTTTTAGTCATATTTTACTCCTCTGAAAGTGTGGCGGGTCTGAGTCAGCAGGATGCACAGCTGACTCCAGCCCAGGGAGGAGGCTGGGCAGAGCAGACTCTGCAATCTCCAGATGTGCACTATTTTCTTTTCAGTGGCCTTTTGTAACCCTCTCGGAGACCAGGTGATGTACAGATTAAGGGCATTTTTTTAAAAAAAGGAGAATCTAGATAACAAAAATGATGAGGAACAGTACAGTTTCTGCTGATCTGACTCAACAGCACCTGCTTCACTTAAAGCACTGAGGGATTATTGAAATAAGGCAGGTGTCCAGGTTTCATTGAGGTAAATGTTTTAAGCCGTTTTCGTAAGGAGGAATGGCTGTAAGAGCAAAATTGGCTTATTTGGAGGGAAATGGCACAAATCAAAACAAACAAACAAACAAAACACGAAAAAGGAGGGAGAGTGATTTTGATATCGGCTTTGAACTGTCCTTTCTGAGCTGAGTAGAAAGTTGGTGCTTTGGACATGTACCTAAAAGACTGACATATTGGAAGGAAAGGAAGTGGAAGAAAGAAGGAAACCTGCACCTAGGTACAGAAATGGGGTTTTGCTGTGCTGGGAGGAAGGACAGGAATGCATTGGAGGGGTGGAAGGGAATTTGTCTCTCTCCAGACTCTCTCCAAAACGTAACACATACATGCTACATCACCATGTTCTTAAAACACTAGAGGTGCATATATTTTTGACAAAAGTCCTGTTATTTTACCTGTCATTCTGATTTATGCTTCTTAGAAAACATAGAGCTGCAGTTGGAAGAAAAGAGAAAAGCCACATGGCAGACTATTGCCAAACAAACAAACACACACATACAATATAGGTGCCAAACAGCTTTTGTACAAACAAAAGGAGCAGAAAAACAACCTCATCCCCCTTTGATATCTCTACATGCTTTCATGAAAGAGTATTTACCTGGCTTTTCACCTCCCTTTAGTCCTTCTGAAGAGACGTGCTCTATTAGAACTTGCGCTCAAGGTGTTTCCTAACACATTCAGGTTTTAATAAGATCATAATTTACAGAGATAAATGTGACTAACCCTGGGAATAGCTCTGGAACTGGCATTAATTTTAAGTGTTATCACCACATTTTACATATCTGAAATATTATGAGACGGAAAGCAGCTGGCTGGGCAGGGACTGTCATACCTCAGAAATGGCCCTCACAAAGGGCCCCCGTCAATCGGGACTAAAACCCCTGTCTTGCTCAGGCAGTGCCTGTGTTACCTCAGCCCTACCATGGCAACCTCTGGAGCAACCCTCACTCAGGCGAGCAGGACCTTGCTTGTTTTGGTCTGCCAGGCGGTGGGTGTGGGAAGGCTCTTCAGGAAACCTGCAATTGCAGCAAGTGTTACTTATTTAAGGAGATAACTGTCACCTCGTTTTAAAAGCCCTAGAGCAACACCACTGTAACTTTTCGTAAGAGTAAATGAGGAAAGAAATAAAATTCTCTCTCTTGCTCGCTTTTATTAAAGAGGGAAAATGCGTTTTGTCAATTGTGGAAGCGTTTAGTTTAATGGAGGCTGCTGAACTGCACAGCAGGTACGACTGCATGCAGCTGGTGCACGCGTATGTGCACACGCACGCACATGCACACGGACACACACGCTGCTGGGTACCGCAGGCAGCACTGGAGCAGCATGCTGGAAAGGGACTGTGAGCTTCAGGGGGGAAAGTGGCTGGATGAAGAGACTAGGACAGCCAGGACTGGGAAGAGAGGAGCAAAACTGGTGCTGAGAGCAGGGGTGACAGCAAAACCAGGGTTTTGGAGGAATAGTCTAGAAGGAAGGATGGAGCAGTTGCACAAGGCAATGGCAGAGTGCAAGGGGCTGGGGACTGATAGCAGCCAGGAAGGCGTCTGGGGCTGCCTCTTGTTGTTCCTAAATTCCTCTGTTTCCATGTGCCCCTGCTTCCCGAGAAGGTCTGTGAATGCCTTAGCAAAGTGTTTGTTTTAGTCCTATCTAAAACAGGTAAATGTTGAAGAAAACAACTTACTGTCCCTGCCAGCCACCCTCAGTTCCCAGAGGCAGAGATCCGGACCAAGGGCTGCACTGTGGCTCCAGGTGCTCCACACTCAGTGTTTGCTGTTCCGACTCCCCATGCTGGAGCTGATGTATACTTAAAATAGGATATTACATGTTTCTTGCTCCCCATCCCCCTTTTCCGCCACACGGATTTGCACAAACCTGCTTAAGCAGGATGGTCAGCTCGCACAGACAGACCTGTCCAAGTCTGGAAACGTGAGTACCTGAACTCAGCTGCTGGTCCTGCCACAGGGCAAATCAGCCCCCTTGTCTACCAGAGCACTTGGCCATAGCCGTGCCAGCGGGAAGACCTGAACTTGGCTACACCCGGTTTTACTCCTGTCTGTATTGTGGACATCGACTACAGAAAGGGACTGCGATGGGTTGTCTGTATGTTCATCCATGATAAAATGAGTAACTTAATGAGAATTTACCATGGATGTGGTAGGTCTTATTCCACACAGGAGAACTTGCGTTAATTGATTGTGTTAATCACATCCTCCCCTATTCATCTTAATCCCTACATTTAATTTTATTTGGGTTGCGCAGTTCCCTTGAGGAGCTGTGCTTGATCTGAGTGCAGTCAGACTCAGTTAAGTTTCTTGACATGCCGAGGGGAGTGGAAGAATGCACTGAGGATACGGCTCAATCCAAAGCAGAAAGGACAGACGGGAGAAAAAGGAAAAGAAATCTAGACGCAAAAACTGAAGTATTGTCCTGGGGCTTATAATTATAAAAATACTAAATAGCTATGCCTGGTTTTGGAAGTAAACCAGACAGGAGCAAGCTCTTTCCCACTGAGGGATGTGAGGTAGCACTACCTGCTCCCATACCGCTGCATTTTCTTCTCCCAGAGAGCAGGTGCCCTTGCCCATATAGCCAAACAAGGGCAGCCATGGCTCAGTGCTGCTTCTGGACCATGCATGGACATTGCGTGGCAGAGTGCTGATGGGCATGAACCTAAACCATAGCAGGGAGTGTGCTAATGAGTAAACACTATGGACATTCACGGGTGGCGTTTGAGGCCAGGCCATGGGCCTGTTTGGTTTTCTAGTATTGATGTAGCTCATGGGTCTCCAATCTGTAGGCAGTACACTTTTATTTTGTAAAGTCTGTGTGCTTACAAGATGCAGTAAAGAGAGGCTGCTAGACTGGAATTTCAGATGTATCTTTGAAATTCTTCACTTTCGCAACTTCAATTAAAATTCTTAATATTACTCTAATATAGCTTTTTGTGATATAATTTGCCTCAGCCTCAGTTTAGGGTTGAGGGACATTAGCCCAGTAAAATCCTGGAGGAACAAAAAACCCCGCCTAGTCTTTTTCTTCATCATTTTTTTGTAAGTCAGGTAATTAGCAGGGATTTAGTGTGGGTAATTTTACCCTTGACAATAAATCAGCAATCATTTGTGATGAGGCAAATAGACATTCAAGCTGGGCAGAGAACAGCTGAAGTAGAACCTCAAGAGATTACAAAAGAAACCTGCTGATGTGCAGGTTTCTGACTTTCCAGTGTCAGCATTAAGCGACACTATTCAGGTTAAACAAACCTTTTTCTGTGTGGAATAAAACTTTGCTTCCGAGCGCCTTTTTGTACCCAGTGAGCAAGACATGAGAATTTGTGTAGATAGATATAAAGCCACATGGCTGATCCACATGTTTGAATATTAACCACCCCCAGCCCCCCAAGTTTAGCTGATTGCAGCAATCAATCAATTTATAATATAGTTATAAAAGCACAAAGCACAGGGTATAATCCAAGCACAAGTTGTTGCATATAAAGAGGGGGTAAACAAAGCAACAGCCTAATGAAGCTTTGGTTACAACCATCCCCCTGGGATCTGGAATCCAAACATGGGTGGTCACAGGTGTTAACAGTGCGTGCTCTGCCGCATGGTCACAAGAGGCCAAGGAACGTCTTGAGGGGTCTGCCTTCGTTCTCAGACAACAAAGCAGGGAAGAATTTAAACAACACAATGTAAATAATTTCTTAAGCCATAGAGATCTTGATATCTACACAACTCGGGTGGAAATCCCCTTGCAGGACCTTCACTGAGCAGCCCCGTTTGATTTCTTGCTGCCGAACCCCAGGAACGTCCCAGAGGTAAATAGACTCTGACACTGCACACCATCTTGACCTCTCTGTTGTCCTTGTTAGGCACAGGCTCCCTCTCTGCTACCCTCCCATGGAGAGGAGATGCTCCAGCCCAGCTGCCTGTGGGCTCACCAGCAGAATGGGTTTCCTGCAGATGCCCTGCGCTCTCATCCTGCGGCAGATTTTCACTTTGGAAGTTGGCATAGAGCTACACTTTCTCTGTTCAGAGGTACACAGTGCTGAGAGCCAATGTACCCAACATACTTTGCAACAGACTTCAGAAACTGAACAATTTTTAACTTTAGCAAGGTTGTCTTTACTGATGGTGCATTTACTCTTGTTCTCTCCAGGCAAGTCTATTAATACACTGATAACGCTTAATCCTTGACCTGTTCATAGATAAGCAGCCTGGTACCAGGTCTAGTCTCCCCAGCACAGTAGCATAAATTATAGCACAATACAAGACATTCCTAAGGATCTGAGCGGTTCATATAATCCCAGTGGAATTAATAAATATGTTTCAAGATATTCCTTGTGTTGTAGCAGATTAATTTATTTTTATTAATGTATCACATCTTTGAATGTTGTAATCATATCCTAGCTCCAGGAAAATGCTGTGATCCCTGCTCCAGAGCTCTTAAAATGTTATGCTAGTCACAAGTCTATTACCGAGATTAAAGAACTAAGAGAGTAAGGGGGACAACAGGAGTCTGGTGAAGAGGAAGGCTACAGCTACAAGACTGCCTGTTTTTCCAGGGGAATCGTAGTTGCATCATGAGATTTAGGATCAGTTTTTTTCTCCTGTTAACATTTGATTAGAAGATGCTCACATGTTGGCATGCAATGTGTGAACTTCAGAGGGAAAGTGTTTTGGGTAAGGAAAGAATGAAGCAAGTTTTCCAGGAGAATTGCTCATGAGCACCCTAGGCACGTTTTTTGAAGTAGCTGTCTACATGTTCCAGCTATTTTAGGCAACACTGGAAGACTTGCCAGCTTCTCCAGGCAAGTGACATGAGAGATGGACAGCAGCATTCCTCAACCTGGCACCTTCCCCTCCCCTGCTCCTGCAGGTGCCCTGGGACAGCAGTCCTTGCTGCCTTCCCATCCCAAGACCACACTCGTGACCAGACCTTGCATTGGCGGACAGCAGGTGACAGGGTCTTTCACCCAAAGCTGTTCAGGGAGTCTGTGGTAGTGGTGCAGCGTCTTGCGCTGGGCTGGACCTGTCTCTACCGCACAGTCTTCCTGCGCAAGACTGTAGATGAGGAGCTATATGCCATTTTAAATGCTTCATTTACAGGTTTCCTCAATGTCTCACTTTTGTGCTATGACTTCTGGTTACTGCTCAGTGCTGACCTACAGTTCATGCCTATGTTGTGAAGAGGGCTAGAGATGGTCAAGGCTCTTCATTCATGACCGTTATAAAAATTCAAATGACTGCTTTGCCAAAATGGCTTTGGAAATAATGCCGTTGGTTTGGGGAATTTTGGGAAAGGGAGGCTATTAATAAAAGTCTACAAACTGAAAAGAGGATATTTTGGGAAATTCAGGAGAAAATAGTTATTAAAACAGATACATTTTTCTGGATCTTCTCACAGAGTTTTTGGTTTCTGAAAAGCAGTCTGTTAATGACATGAAAAAAATGCAAAAAAAAGAAGGAAGTTCTGACTAATCCTAGAGCTGATGCAGATATGTTGTCCTTCTGCAATAAAATCCCTTCTCTCTTTCCATCCTTGCCTTCCTCCCTCCTGTCTCCCTCTCTCCCTCCATCCGGAGTACTGATACCACCACAGTTCTTGCAACTGTGCAAACTCTTGTCCAGCCACAGTTTCAAACTAGACCCCACCAGACAATGACACAGTAATGTTAAAACAATGGCCTTCGGATTTTGGCTGAGCTGATTAAAAGAAAATAATTTTAAAAGTACTTTAAAAGCATTAGTGGATTCAGCCTAGCCAACAGCACAAAAAATAGCATTTTTATTTACTTCGTTCTTCTCCTTTTTTAATTACTTTTGGATCAAAATGGTTGCTAATTTAAAGCAGGAAAATCACCAGCTATGTCAGTATAATCTGCATCAATTAGTCACCCAGAAGTTGGTGCAATTCTATTTTGATCATGCAAAAAAGTAATAGCCTAAGGGTCTCCCTAAAGGGGGACTAACACACAGCCGTAATACCTTGCTAAAAATACCTCATAGGTGGGCATACCTGCATAGGCCATAGAGAACTTCTGCTCCCTGAGGAGAAAGGTAGATAAGATATCTTAATGAGTAAATCTGTGTAGGGTTTTTTTGGAAAGTGTTTCATTGGTTATTTTAGTAGCAACCTAAGAGGCATTTAAATATGAGGATATTGTTGTCTAAAATATAAAAGGGAGAAGGACAAGAAGAAGATATATAGTAATCAAGTATAAGCAAACATTACAATTACCAATTTTTTCTGCCTAACATTTCCCCAGCTACAGCTGAAGATGTTATTCTGAAAAAGACCCAGTAGTTTCTATTCAAAGCAGATTTCAGGACTGTGAGAGGTAACAGAGTTGGCCCTAGTTTTTTGCCATCCTGGCCGCCTTGTTTCTAGACGTTGGCTGACCAAGTGCCACGGAAGGGTCAGTCCTGCAAATGCTTGCCCCATCCTTGTGCCTGTTTGGCCCAAGGGAGGACTGATGATTCAGGCTGTTTCTACACATTGCTTTAAAAAAAACCCCAACAGCCAGTGAACCACAAGCAGTGACAGATCTGAGCGTAGATGGAGTTCATTCCCTGTTATTTGGGCTCTTCAGTGTTTATGTGTTTCTCACATATATCATACAGTCAAGTTTACCCATTTTTTACTTACAGCCCTACCACAGGTGAAAGTGTGCTTACCTTTCCAGTTTGTTGTCTTTTTCTGAACATATGAATTCGGAGTTATAGATTGGTACTTGCAAGAGCAGCGGTGAAGAACAGAGATGCCATTCTGGGAATGTGACTGGTCACCAGCTGTTACCAAGATTTAGCAGGCTATTACATGGCAGTATTAAATCACGATTACGTAATTTCAAACTCTTGCCTTGTCCGTGCAGATGTAGATATGGTGATTGTGGAGCGTGAGTGTCACTACTGCCTGTGACAAAACCATCGGGCCCTAGAGGGGTCAGGGTGGGGTACTTTGTCAGAAATGTTCCTCTTCTTCCAGGATGGGGACATGCTTGTAGCTTTTGGGAGGAAAGCAAGCAGTGTGCTTCTCCTCATTCTTTGGGAACATTTTGCCCTTCTCTGTTATTTGCCGTGTGGAGAACTAGCAATTTTTTGGCTCAGATATAATTGCAATTTCTGTTTTGATTAGTATTACCTGGAAATCAAACGAAGGCCTCCAAAGGGCAGGAGGGCCTATATGGCAGCTCTCTGGAGTCTCAGTGGCTACAGTGTGTCTGTCTATATGGAAAATATTTTTTTTAAAACATGCTTGCTATAAGGACTAAATGGCAACATGGGCTGTCTGCCAAGAACCTCAAATCTGTAGTGAGAAGTAATTCAGTCTGCTTGCAAGCTGAGCTCTAGTCTTCCTCTCCTGTATAGACTGTCAATTTCTCTGTGATTTACTAAGGTACAAAGCATATTTTATTAAGGCAACATCTTCCACTCCAATCATGGTTCTTAAAGTAAAATGCCAACGTTTTACTTCACTGGCTCCCCAGCACTTTTCAGGCCTACTTTTAAACTTGATATACTGTGGTAAGTACAGGTCTTCATCACCGGTGGTAGCTTTCAGCATAAGTCATTGCTAGATTTAGCTGCTGCTCTCCATGTATCATCAAGTAGCTTGAAGAGAATTCATTACCAGAAGGCTGGTGTGTGTCCTTGCTGCATTTTTCCAGCTTATCTAAATTGTTGAAATAGTCAAGCAACAAGCACTTAAAAGTGGAAGTCCAAAAGTATCAAGCTGAGTTTCAGCTGGCTGGTAAGTGAAGATGCAAGTGACATTTACCATTTGCTTCTTATCAAATCCTATAGCAGAGATGACAGAACATCTCCTTGAGAAAGCCCTTGCTGTTCTCACCAAAAGCAAACATGAAGCTACAGAAGCCGGGCACAGGAGACAATGTTTTGTGGCCTACTACAACAACTGCCGCGTGTGAGTTTGCAAACCTGCAGTCTGAAAGACATTTGAGTCTTGCTCTTAACTGCGTTTGGAGCAGACCCTTGGAGGCTGCAGTCCTGATGTGGCTTTCAGACAAGCCCTGTTGAATGGTGACATGACATCACCTAACTGAGGGCTGCTGCCAAAAGGAGCGGCCCCGCTCCCCTTCCCCGTGTCCCCAGAGCAAGACCACTTGCTCCGGCTGCTTGCTTTGCACCGGCACTGCTGTGCGTCCGACTCCATGATGTGCTGGTTTAGGGACTTCAGCATGAAAAACATACACTGAAGAGCTCTTTGGTTTGAGTTGGCTGCTCACATGGTCATACCAATGCTGGCTGTAGGGAAAGGTGGGGGGAAGAGTTGCTGGGGAGAGGGAGGGTAGACTCACCCTTTCTGGCAGCAGAGATGATTCATCACAGTGGATTTAGGATTAGATGTCACCCTGCTGGAGTGCAGGGAGCATCTCACCCACAGTGAGTGTATGGGCTGCTGCAGGGACAATGACTAACCTGGTTCTTATTCTCTGTGTTGATGTTCAGGAAAGCCTGGAGATCTCTGGCCACACAAATGGTGATACCAGGCTGTGTCTGGCCTGCGCCCAGGGGATATCCACATTTCTAAAGACAGGTTGTAAGAGGTAACAATCCCACAGGTTGCATGAAAAAAATGCATCTCTTGATTAAGGATTGAGTTTATCAGCTGCGGGTAACACCCCGTGTGAAGTCTGCACCTGAACAACCTGCAGAGAGAGAAGGGGTCTGTAGGAATAGGAGCATCCCCAGGGCGGCATCCTGCTTTGTGCCTTGCCTAAGGAGCTGGAAAGCAATGAAGGTGTTCGAGTTCAACATTAACTGCTCAGGCTTTCCAGGCTCTTAAGGCTCTGACTGTGGCTCTTGGAGCTGAGGCAGGCCCTGACAGCACTTCAGCTGGATGAGATAAAGAAAGTGGCAACTGGAGCCAAGCCAGGATGCAGCTAGCAGAGAGAGCACGAGAGCCTCCTTTTCATTTTTATAAATTTGTTACAAGACTGTTTTATTAAGCTTATTCTTTCTTTGAAGAACGCTGGTCTAGTTTTCAGGAGGGTTTCAGGCTGGCTGGCAAACTATTCCACCCGTGAGGAAAAGCTGATCCCAAATGCCTGCCCCCTCCCGTGGAGCCCAGCAGCAGGCGTAAAGCTGGGGTGCTGAGGAGATCTCCCCTTTGAGAGGCACGGGGACTAGCTTCTGCCTTGGAGACAAGCCCTAGCCACCATGCCCTGCGATTCGGCAGGGCACTGGGTGGGCCTTACACAGGGTCTCCTCAAATACCTAACAGCCAGGAACAGGGAAGGACATGTAGTAAAAGCCAGGCAGACTTAGAGCTAGGGCGCTGTAATTCTGCAGCACTACCGTGGTTGAGTTCCCCAAAATTTAAATAAAGGGAGACTTCCTAGAAACCTGTTGTGAAACCAGCCTATTTTCTGTGCTCTTATGGCTGGTATGGGCTGCAGAAACACCTCCCTGGCAGGTGTGGGGCACACCTGAGTGCTGGGAATCCCCAGGAAATTTGGGGCCATCCATCAGCACAGACAGGCAGAAACCAGGGAGCTGGAGCACACCTGCAGCCTCCTGACAGCCAGACTGAGGGAGAAAGGAGGATCCTGGTGGAATAGCAGCAGCTGTTCCTGGAGCGTGCAGCACAGAAAATAAAGTTGCTGTGATGAGAGAATTAGAGGCCAGAGTGAGGATGCTAAATAATGCTGATCTGAAACAACTATGGGCTGAAAAGGAAGGGTTTGAAGAAAAATGTCAGCGGACTAAGTGGAGGGATATATGAAGGAGGAGTAACAAGACGTTCCCGCATGCTGAAACTCAGCATGCAGGTGAAGCTTTGATTTTAGGCATAGAGCAAAGGAAAAATATAACTGTAAGGAAGGATATGCAGGTACACACTGAAAATATGAACCAACCAAACATCTTCCCTCTGAGGCTGGAAGAAGTACTGGGCAGCATGGGACTGTGGTGCTGTTGATGGGGGCGTGGGTCTCTCAGTATCCATCATAATCAGGGCTTTGGAGACTGATCCTGCAAGCTGCCCAGTGTTCCCATTGATACCAACATCACAGCCATGGGAGCAGAGAGAAATGCATAGCAGGTCCGCAGGATCAGGCCCAATCAAAGCAGAGGTAAGGATTTCTGGGAGACTCACTGTGGGGCAGAGAATATCTATCTTGGTGAACAGGATGGTATTTAAATCTGCATTGAGATCATGGGCAGAATACCAGGGTTTAGGATCTGGAGTGTGGTAACAGCGAGGGGACTTAAGTAAATTGTATTGATGCAACTTGAATCAATTTGTATTTGATTTGGTCAATAAGCCCCAAAGACTGTATAGATATTGGTATTTCAGAGGGATAATGGATTATTCCAGGTTAGGTCAAATGAGAAAGGAATTGACTCCAGCCAAGATCAGACAGGTGCTCATGTTCAGGCTGGGCTTATTTGTGAAATTACGACCCTTTGTGCTTAAAGGACTAAGTGTGGGCAGCTGAGTTAATTCCTGCATCTCAGCTGATGGACGGTAACCTCTACCTGAGGACAAACCTTTTAAACAGGTGCGCAAGATGTTGCCTCAACCTAAATCAGTGTGAACCACTCTTAAACAAATCTAAACAACTTCTTGGAAAGACGTTTCAAAAAACATCTTCTATTTTGCTGTTGCTTGATTGCATCAGCTTAAAATTCACCTTTCAATCAAATTGGTAGAAATTTACTTGTAGCCTAGCCTTTAAGCAATACGGTTCCCAAAAATTGATCTGGCCTCAGACTGAAGATAAATGAACAGGAAAGGAAAAAGCTTTATCCTAGACAGTAATCTTGAGAGTGACACTGATCTTCTCCAAGTTTAGCCTAATACAGTGCCACTGATATCAAAGCAGATAATCTTCCTTTACATAGAAATACATTTGATCAGTGTTTAGGCTGTTAATTTGGTATTATACAACCAGATGTAAGGTTTTTATAACATTACCAGTTTATTAATAGTTGAAAAATGAAACTTTACATCAGTGTCAGGGATGTGGGGGAGAAGCAGAATGAAGAATGGAAAAAGATGATAATATTTGCCCAGGGCAGACGATTAAAGAGCAATCTACTTTAACAGTGTCACCTATATGTAATTTCTCCTGTCTACCATTGCCACAGTTTTCCACACCTCAGGGGGAGGGTTGGCATTCTTAGCAGAGCTCCTAAATGGTTTCTTGTTTCTGTGAGGTGCTCTTATTAATATAGTTTTTTAATTTTATTTTTTTCTTTTTCTGGAAAGCAACAAGTAAAGCCATGTTTTTGCACAGCCACTGCCTTTCCGCTCTTAGGCAGCAGAGTGGGTGCATTGCTTTGGCAAGATGACAACTCTGTGATTTTTCATACATGTTGATGTATTACATCGGCTTTCTTAAAGATACCATCAGCTTCTCTTTCCTGCTTATTTATTCAGCAAAATTTCCTGTATCTGAGAGAAAAAAACCTTTAATTTTCAGGAATCTGTATTCTTTAAGTTAATGTCTGTCAAAATGCTCTCTTATGTTTAAAAAGCCTAAGCTCCTCACAGTAGTTTGTACAAACACTTCCTATAAAAATGTGTCTGAAATGATATATACTCTTGGAATAAACTGTGTGCAACTTCTTCTGTCTTTCAGTGTTAGTCACCGCTTTCTGAAATTTAAACATGGTTGTACTATCCTGCCAATCTGCTAAACTTCGTAGCGTGGCAAGGTCCCCCCACATTATTGACGTTATGCTACAGCACCAGTGACATTGCATGTATATTTGATGGTGGCTGTTTCTCGTGCAATCAGTCAAGAAGCCCCATTTGTGTCGTTCTTTCAGTGTTGCCTTAATTGAGGATGCTGGTTCTTGGTGGGGTTCACTCTTCTTAGAGTCTGATCGCAGAGTTCCCATTGACCTCCATGAGAAGCTGAAGTGTTTTTGCAAGAAGCCTCCAGTTAAGAGTGGTTATATGGAAGTAGGAAACCTTTTGCTATTGCAGTACAACACAGGGATGAGTATGGAAGGACGGGATTTATCTGAGGATGACATTTCAAGGAGGTCATTGGTCTATGATGTTTGCATGTTTTAAAAGTTTTCTGGTTTGGTTTGGCCTTTATTTCTGTTATCACATAGATTACAGAATTTGTTATGGAAAATATTTGAAATAGTAATCCACGTAACTGGGGATAAAAATTTAGATGCAACAATTTACTTAAGGACTGAGTTTCTCTAAGGGTGTGCTCACTTTATGTACTTAGTGTTTTATGGCTCCAGCCTTGTCAGATGCCTGTCTATCAAAGGCACTGAGGATCTATGGCTGGATTTAGGAGAGAGTTTCAGGTATGCGGTGCCCATGAAACAGCATCACCAATGCCTCACCTAAAACAAACAGAGGGAATAACTTCATGAGTATTTTTTAGAAATGTGGCCTTAAAGCTGTTGGATTTCATTTCGAACCTTTGTTTTGCATTTCGTAACCAGTGAAAAGTAACAAGCTTTTCACTCCTGCTGGTAGCTGTGGATAGGATAAATGATCTCCCAAAGATGCATGTTGACAGATTCCTATTTTTATCTTCTGCTTCTTTTGTCTGCCTGCCTGGAAATTTTACAAGAGTGCCCATTGGCTTGGTATCTAAAAACTTTATCCTTTTAACCGTCCTCTTTGACCTCTGGTATTAGCTTTTGGGTTAGAGTTACTTCCATGGATAAATATAAGACTAGTTTACAGAAGGAGTATATATGAGTCCATGCCTCCTCTTTCCGAGGCTTAGATAGAGGTGTCAGCCAGATGAGATGAACCCATCTGGCAATTCTTAATGTTGATTTGACTGTTTCTTGCTTTTCTGTTGCGCAAAATTTAATTACGTAACATTTGTTTGTCTTACAAGAAACTACTTTTAAGAATATCTTTAATACTACTTCTAGATCAGTATCCAAATGTATGAAACTTAGACCTGAACTGTAAGGCTAAACATTTATAATGTAAGCTCTATATAAGAAGTTCTGAGTTAATAATAATAATAATAATAATAATAATAATAATAATAATAATAATAATAATAATAATACTTTTCATTTCACTTCATTGTTACAAACATATCCTTCTCTGGCATGACATTACAGATCAGGCTAAATGTTCAAAAATGAAAATGCAAGGCTAAAATGCTGTTGTTAGCCTACCTTTTAGTGCCAATATATTTTCAGACAAGCCTTACGGCTTTGGTAATGGAAAACAGTCTTTCTGTTCTGAAGTCTGCCTTAAGGCCTTAAATTCGGCCCAGGCTGATGTGACCAAAAGTCATCACCCATTCGACTGCTCTGTGATGAGCTACAAAATTTAGAGCCGTAGAGGTCAGCTGTTTGGCTGTCTGTCATAATTGGCATCTGTGTTGAAAGTCTTAACAACAACTCCAAAGAGGGAGCTATAGGTACTGAATACAAATGCTCTCCAAGCCCCAGAGTGCCATCACTCGTGTTCATACAGCTGTCTGTCGGTCTCCATAAAATATATCAGATTTTTTTACGCTGATTTTATGACATCTGGCTGCCTAATCTGGGATTAGGCAGAAACATTATTTACTTCTAACCCCTGAAGAGGCACAGGCTGGGGAGCTGGGGGTTTGAGAGGGGCTCTTGTGGAGACCACATCTCCCAAGAGGCCACAACTGGAGGTAAAGCAGAGCCCATGTCTGCAGGGGCACACAAATGGACAGCATATGATAAACAGTTTGGGAGAGACAAACTTCTTGTGGGTCACCCAAAGAAGTAGCACAAACAGCCAAAATATTCTAGCAAGACTTTGAATATGATTTCTTAAGATGTCTAGGGGGAAAAAACCTAGTCAGGCTCATTTTACTGATTTTTTTTTTAATGGAGTATGGGATAAAGTCAAATCCTTCAATGCCTTCCGTTGCACTAAAAAAGAGAAGGATCTTTGAGGAGTTATTCTGCTTTCTCTCTTTGCAGTATTATTGATCATAAGCAAACATTGAAAATCAATAAGTTGACAGAATGGGAAGGAGCAGATATTGAACTTGACTACTGGGAATTTTTTCCTTGAATGCTTCTCTTACAGAAAAAAGAAAATGATCAAGTAGTATAAGTTTTCAACATCTGATGGATATGCAAGTTAAAAGATGAATTGTATAAAAAAAAAATCTTTTCATGCTTTGTAGATCCGGGATTTCTCTTTGACAAAAGAATAAATAATACATTTATTTTATATTTTCTTTTAGTTGTTTCAGTATGAGACTGAGAAAAATACACATAGAAAAACTAGAATATTAGAAAAGTGATGCTTGAGGTGTTTAATTAGCTTTCATCCTGGAGTGCTCTTTTTTATGTATAGGAGATCTGAACTGCATTTCTTGTATTAAAATACTGCCGGTATTGAAAAATGCAGCCTGCTGAGTAAAAAGACCCTTCTGACATGTACAGAACTTCTGAAGATCCTTTTGCATGTAGTTTGGGCATATTTAGACTTTTCCTCTGAACATATTGAACAAACAGGTAACTTTGTCAATGATGGGAGGTGATAATACTTTAAATGAATCGTGTGGAGCTACCACAGCTACTTCTTAGCCAGGTGTGTGGGCAGTTGTCTCTCTGAAGCCAGTATTCACCAAGGGAGAGAAAAGTGGCAAGGCTTGTAATGTTTGATGGCATCACTTAAAAAATGAGACTTGCTTTTTTCATTGCCTTTGAATCCCTTTCCTACCCTCTCTGTCAATTATCACGGCTCACATTTTCCTTGTGGACAAAAAGAAAAATCCATCCAAGGAAGGAAGGTGATCCTTTCCCAGAGTATTTCAGGTCTTTTTGGCACATTTGAGAGCTGGAGAAGAACCAAATTCTTTTACTGGGTTGATGGGCTGGGATATGACAGCTGCTAGTTGGAAACAACTGGCTTACTTTTCAGATATCCAAGCATCATCAACTTAAAGATACAACCTGTTGCAGTTGCTTTGACTGAACAGCCATGTAGGCTGGCCAGAAGAGCTGGCACCCAAAGCCACAGGACAGGACAACCTTGTCTCTGTTTTCCCAGGTAGGATGTCACAGCTCAGTCACAAAATCGTGGCTAATTAAAAAAAAAAGTCAGTTCAACAAAAAATCCTCAGCTTTGAGTTTCTAACCCAAAATCAGTACCCAAGGCACTGCAGGAACAAGTCCTTGCCCTGACTCTGTTTTATTTCCCCTGCACGGTCTGGCATTGGTTCCTGGCTTGTGTTAACCTCTGTGTAGCTGAGTTGTTGACAGCTCCTGTTTTCTAAAGACAGATCAGAGACTCTGCAACTTTCTACTGTCTCAATTTGGTATTTTAAGGGCAGGATTGGCCCAGCCCCTGCTTCTGTATGAGGTCAGGCTGGGGAAGATGCTAGCGTTTCCTCTCATTTCCCCTGGAGTAGATAAAACCCTTGTTCTGCCAGGGACAAAAAAAGGTCTAGCAATTTCACTGCCTGCCTTCTGCTCGCTCGCCTGCAGGGAATGCCTTTAATGGTTCATCTGGCAGCTGTAGCATACCCTTCTTCACAGCACATGTCCCCACCCAGTGAAAAAGGTGCTGCTCAGCCTTGTGCGCATGCATTGAGTCCTTGAAAGAAATGAATTTTGCTTTCTTCAGCTTGCTGAGGGTTTGCCAGCAAGCAAAACCTAGTGAGGTTTCTGCCCATTCGAGTATGAAGTCTGATTTCTCTTAGCAGAAGTGGTTGAAAGGATGCAGCTGTTTTTCACAGGGAGAAGGGGAGGGAACAAGATTTTTTTGCTTTTAGAATTGGAGTTTTGATTTTTCCTAATGACATCATAAACACATAGCTTCTCTTCTGGTGACTGGGGTATTCTCCACACCAAACTAGTAAAACAAAATACATTCGTGACTAGGACAGGGCAGGTAGTAGTGTTGGTTCCGCTTCTGAGAGCACACCCCATGGAGGCTTTACCTTCTCTTCAAAATGTGTATACACCATGGAGGAGAGGGGGGCGTGGGCTGCAGCTGAAGCTCACACTGCTTCCTTGTTGTTCCTGTGATGGCGTTAAGAAAAGGCTCAGCTGGTAGTTTGCTAAGCTCAGGAGCAGAAGCAATGGACTAAGTGTTTCTGCATTTAATAAAGAGCAGAAGTCAATTACGGCACCACCCAGGAGCAAGGGTAATTGGGGTGGGAGATTCAGTGGCGGGCCTTTGCCAATTCTCCCCTTTGTTCAGCACAGTTATATATTCACTTGTATATATAGTTATATATTCAATATCCTGAACATAGGCCATGCTGTGGAAGAAGCCTACCTTGAGCTTGAGGTTTAAAAGCAAACTCACATTTGAATAATTCAAATACAAAAGACTTCCTAATTTTTATTGGGGATGTGTTTTTGTTTCTTTCCATGGTTGTATAACACACACGAATGTGAGGGAGCTCTTCGTTCTCTCTGTCGAGGGTGCTGTACATCTGCGCAATGCAGAACTACATTGGCTCATTGTACTGACATTAAGAAAACTAAACTTTGCCTGCAGACTGAGGATGAGGAGCGCCGTCTGCCAAGAATGATGAGAATTAAGTCATGCGGGCAGAAAAGTAAAGTTTTAAGGTGGGCTTTTGTTTTGCCTGACTGAATTAGTTATAACTCTCACTGGCAAAGAAACCAGAGCAGCACAGTAGATATCCCAGGCTTATAATGATCAATACTGCAAAGTGACAAAGCAAGTCCTGAAGCTGGGAGCTAGGAGCCCTCAGGTCTTTTAGCTCTGCTCCTTATAGGAGGACACTGATTTCTTCACTGTGTTAAAATCTGCTATGTCCCTATGTATCTCATTTGGAAATATACAAATCCTTATTATTACCATTATTACTGTGTCAGGTCCTGCAGAAACCTAGAAGAAAAAGATGCCCCCTTTCCCAGGAAACATGGTATCAGAACGAGAGGCAGCTGATCCTGAAGATCTGGGATCTCTGAAGGGCCCAGGGTGGAAGGAAATGGCAGGCTTGCCCTTTCCCCTTGTCGTGGTGGTTATATGACACAAAATAACCCCAAATGTGCCCTCCCCGTAACTAGGCCTCACAGGCCAGACGGCCCCTTGCCCCCCACCAGTGGCAGTCCTGCTACCCAACGAAGCCCTGTGCAAAGGTGTAGCAACACAACTGGGTTCTTCTTCACTGAGTGCATAGGGATGCTTTAGGTTGATTGAAGAAAAGAAGCCAGAGCAGGAATGAATAAATCCAGACAGTCCTTAGCAAAAATGATGAAGATGGGCATGGGGAGCCTCTGCACATCACATGTGCCCTCACTCCCTGCAGCCCTGTCTCTTTGAAGCTGCAGGAGGCTTGGCTGGTTTGCGTGCTGCTCTGCTGCTCTTTGCTGAAGGGTGGGATCCTCCTCCAATGAGCAATCAGTCAATGGTAAATGATAAGGGAAGGCCGCTGAGGCTTCACTAACTGCCTTCATTACAAATGCTGTAATTGTAAAGATTTGCTATAATTCAGTTAGCTGCCCTAAAACCCTTGGCAAGCCACATTATTGAAATGATTATTGTTACAAGATTGTTGTAAATTGGAGTCAATCATCCAGACATGAAATTGTCTTTTTTATATCTGTGTGGTAGGCAACAGTCTTCCTCCTTTCATTTCTGTAAATTAAAATCTCCTGCTTATTGTACCTGGAGTACCGTATTGGACAATGGGATCCCTCCCCGAAAAAGCAATTAAAACTTCTCCTCTCCTCAACAGAGGAGCACTGAGTCCTCCTAATCTGAGAGCTCACACTGTTACTCCCAGCAGGTTTTATGGTGCTGTAGAAAAAGAGCTGTCAGGGATCTCATAGGTACAGCTGACTCCACTTTGCAGAGGCAATAGGCAGCTGGACTGGACCAGAGATTCTCCACCTACACCCTGTGGGAATGGCTGCTAAACAAGCAAGCTGGCCAAGGAAAAACATATGTGGACATTTCCAGGCACATACCAAATGAACACATCACAGAAAAGTAATTAATAAATGCTCAAAGTTTCAGCTGATCTTTATTGGTTATAAATTGATGAGCTGCTGTGAGAGTCCTGCACAAGATGGCCTGCTAATTATTTTCAGAAGAGGATCCCTGGATTTGAAGTGGTGGAGAAGCACTGGACTAGCCCATCTCTTGAGGCTCTGCAAATCTTGACTCCTGCCCGGTGTGTATTGCAGTCTGAGGAAATATGTGATCCTTGCTGCTGCTGCTGGTCCCATTGTGTCCTTCTGATGCTTCAACTGCCATAGTGGTCATGCAGGTCATCCTTGTGCGTATTTAAGACAGTCACCTCTCATGGGTATAGGTAGGTGGAGGGCTGGAGATTATCCTGGCCATTACAAATGTCAGTTCAAAGGTGGGAGTTGCTGCGCCTCCTGAAGGGGTAACATTTCGTGCGCTATCTGAAATGGCTAATAGATACCCCAGTTAGAACTTTTTCTGAGGACTAGGTCAGTAGCTGTGGCAGGCTTTGCTATGAATACTCAACAGGAGGGGTTCCTTTTACTTGATCAGGGGTTCAGATATATAAGCATCAGGTAAAATATAGCCCAGAATAGTGGTTGGCAGTAGCTCTTTCGGTGTTTATGTGTTCTGTTCTCCCTGAGGTGGGCTGCCAGCTCAGTTAAAAAGAAAAGCTGTCTCTAAGCTCTGGCTGAGCTGTGCTCCCCATAGGAGCAAGAGAGGAGGAAGGAGAGAGAACTTACACCAGTGGGTACCTCTTTCGACTGCATGGCCAGTGTCCTGTCTAAACAAGGACAGGTGCCTTTAATCCTGGGTTTGTACCTTTGGAGCCAAAGTATGGGTCCTGATCCTCTTGTTGCTCCCTTGTCAAGTGATAGCACCTGGTGCTGCTATGGAAACTGCGGGAACAGGCACTTCAGCTGTTCCTTGCAAAACCCTTAAAATTCTTCCTCTGATAAGCAAAGGTTCATGTTGTTTTGGAATTGAAAGCATAGCTAGATCCCAGCAACCATCAAGAAAACAGTGGGAAAAGGGGCAGAACATGGCTGCCTTCTGCTCTCAGAAGCAGAGGGATGTTCTTGCTGCTTCCTGTCCCCTGTGGGAGCAAAACTCCTCCAGAGCCACTCTTTATCTCTGCCTGGTGCAGAGAAACCACGTGGGGCAGGAAAGACTGGAGTGGGAGAAGTGGAAAAAGCCAGTGTTTCTGGTCTGGGTTATGTGGTCTGCCATCCTCGCCTGGCAGCACAGCAAGGTGTCCTGTTGGGGTCACCTCACTGCTCTTTCCAAGTAGAAGACCTCTCCCCTCCCCACCACTGAGGCCGTCCCCCTTCTAGGTGGAGTGGCACTGAGGAGATGTGCTTTGCCCATTACTCTCCCCTGTGGAGTAAAGGGATCATATTTTGGGGGACACCTCTCCACCTCTTCTATTTCTGGCTGACAAACAGCACAGATTGCCCCTACAACCTGTCTCCACACACCACCAGCTAGAGCATGGGTAGCTGTGACAGGCGCTGCAGTGACTCTTTTTGGACATTTTTCTTTTTTTTACATCCCTTTATTGTACCTGGATGCATGCTGTCACCATGCAGCGTGCTGTGCTGCATTAGCACCACACAACCTGCCAGATGAGGGAGAGCTTCAACCTTAATTGTTTGGCTTTGACTCTTCCCTGCTCTCAGGCTCATGCAGAAAAGTTTGTTGGTGTGAGACTCTCAAGGGTTCTTCAAACCACTATGGCTTTCTTGAGCATCACTCAAGTACTGGCTACCGTGCCTCTCCTATCTTACACAGAAAAAGCAGGTGACTTGACTGTGGGGGCAATGAAAAATATTGAGAAGAAATTCACTGGAAAAGAAATTATTTTCTTCCTAAACAGGAAATGTGTCATAACTTCAGGGAGGAAATACCAGATCAAGTCTATGGATGCTACTCCTACCTAGAGCCCAGGAGCAAGTTGTGGGATTTTCATCATATGAACCCATGCAATAATAAGTGTATTTTTTTTTTTACTTCAGATTTCTGTATTCAGCTGAAACTGATGCTATGGTTGTGTCAATGAGATAAAATATCCTAAGTCCATCCATTACCTTCCCATAGGGAGAAAGAAAATTCAAACATCTTGCAGATGGATTTGGGGTAAAGCTAAAAATGAAAAGTTGCTAATTTCCAAGTGACCAGTGAGAGTGCTGATCAAATTGAGAGCCTGATGCATTACTGAGCTGAATATAAAGATCTTCTTTTGTTTGGCTTTTTTTTCTTCTAAATCAAAGGGTTTCAAAGGCATTTAAATAAAACCAAAGTGATATAATTAGTACAAGCCCATGAGAAGTGATTGGATTAATAAGTACGGCCAGTGCTATGGCTATATAATGGAAGCCTTCAGTTTTTATTAATTATGTGTTTGAAAATCTGGATTAAACAACCAAACTAATAAGCCAAAACACCGATGTAAGATCCAAAGGACAAAGGCATTGTCACTCTGTAATAGCAGGGCACCAATTCAGTGCTTAAT
The DNA here is from genome assembly GCA_013401315.1 of Balaeniceps rex. Lineage (NCBI taxonomy): Eukaryota > Metazoa > Chordata > Aves > Pelecaniformes > Balaenicipitidae > Balaeniceps > Balaeniceps rex. Next base: position 62,140 of record VYZW01010870.1, on the reverse strand, counting down.
TGATACAAGAGCTGTAATAACATGGAGCATGTTTAATTAATAAGACTCCTAACTGGTTGTGAAACACTGAAGAGCTCTTGGTATTGTGAAATTGTTGTAGTTTACATCCAGTGTACTACAAAGCGCCAGATCTCTGCAGGCCACGTGTGATGTTGGGTTAGTAACCGTACGCAGGCAAAGACATTTCACCGTGCCGCTGCGCAGCGAGGGGTGTCTCCTGGGGAGGTGAGCCTTCACAGCTTGCAGAGGGCTGGAGCCTGATGAACCTTGTTTATGGAGAAAGACTCATGTGCAATGGGGCCTGCTTATGCCAGGCAGAGCAACTGGGTTGGCCCAAAAAAGAGGTGAAGAAATACTTGTGTTAAAACTAAGGCGTTAGCAACCTCTTCTAACATTGATTAGGACGCACTTCTGAATTTTGGCTGATGGTCTGTGTCCCCCCTTTAAGGTGAGTGTTGCCCTGGGTCCGAGGGATGCTGCATGATGGGTAGCAAGGCATGGGGCTTTCCTCTCCCAGACATCCCACTCTGAAGGGGAAGGTTGTTGGCTGGAGGGGAACTTCACTGGGTACAGGCAGCACATCTTTATCAGTATACTGCAAAAGCCAAACTCATATTTGAAGGAGTTTTACCATCCATCTAGTTCAAAAGACTGGAATTCATCTTGGGTTTCGCTTTTCCCTCAGAGAAAAAAAGCAAAATGTGGAAAGCTCTGGCAGCCAAGGTGAAGCGGCTGAAATGCTTGGTGATGTGGCCTGTTCTTCATTAGCTCCTGATCTTCCTCTTTACTGCTGACTCCAACAAGCAGTCGTAGACTGATCGTCTTGAGGAGGGGCTCTCGGCATTTTATAGACTTTCCAGGCAGGAGCTTTCTATATTAAAGGAACAGCGTTCACTTTAATGTTCCAGCCGTAGGCCAGAATTTATCATCCTTCTGATTTAAAGCAGTTCATCTAAATTTGATCCCAGTCTTGTGCAATAAAAAATGTAATTAAAGGTGAATGTAAAAATTATTGAACAAATATAATAAAAGGGCAATTAAAATGATCAGAGTGAGAGGTTATAGAAATGCAAGAAACTAATGCTAGCAATAGCCTCTTAAACTGTTCCTACAGCAAATATATTTAATCGTGCAGATGCCATTCTTTTTTTACCTCTTGCACAGACCTACCTGAAATACTGTTAAATCTGGGATACATTATGGGTATTTTTTCTCTAAAACCTACTAAGATTCGTAGGAATGATAACTTGCTATTTGATAGGCTTCTGTTCTTTTTCTTAAAATTGGCATACTCAGGGTAGCAGTGCACTTGATGAAGAGAACAGCTTGTTTAATATTTCTCCATGGATTTTTTCCCCCCCATGAGTATATCTAATCCCTTCCTGTAAAGCTCTTGTAAGTTTTAGGCACCCTCAATGTCCCATAAAAAAGGACTCCAAAGCTTAATTCTGTGAACTACCAGCTCTGGTTTTCTATATGAACACGTTACTTGCAAGTTTCACTTGGTGTCCTCTCTGCTGTTAGAGGAGACAGTGGCAATCATTCTCTTCTCCCTTTCTCATTCCTGCCTATTCACAAAAAAAAGTTGTTTGCAGAAGAGCAGTCAAATCAAATTGAGTACTCTGCAGGAGGTCATCCTTCATCATAAGATTAATGGGAAAAATGTTCTAGGAAAAATGTCTGGCCATCTGTAATACTAACACCAGGGAGGCGCTATAGCCAGAGACAGCATTATATGGTGACGAGGGGCTTTGGAGGAGATGGAGCTGGACAACAGGTTCTTGGAAGAGGGTTGGTTTCAAACTGCAAAGACGCTGACAAGAGATGTGAGGAGAAAGCCTCCATAGCTGTATTAATAAGATTGAAACCATACTGATCAGAAAGTAATTTAACAATCAAACTTGACAAAAATACGCGTTTTCAATATCTCGTGAACCTGAAAATACCAGATCCAGTATGTTGTATAACTTGAGAACAACATTTAATCTGAGGTACATTTTTCTTTGCACCAGATTGTTAATCTGAAATGTAATGTCATTAGCAGGTGTGTTGTAGTGAATCTTCTGAGTCTTGTGGCTGTGATCAAAGATGGAGCAGGCTGTGGATGGTGATTAATGAAGATACCGACTCTATTTTTTCAGTGAGCTAAAGCTGAGAATATGTTTTTAATCCTTTATAAAGACAAAATCAAGCAGAAGCTAAGCCAGGCAACAAATAAGCAGGCACTTCTTTGTGTGTATGAGATACAGCAAATAGGATAAAAGCTGTTTGTGGATTTAGTGGTGTTTGTTGTTTAACACCTACATGTTCTCTAGTGGCGGTTGCTGCTGCTCAGTTAATGCACTTGACTGGTTTGGTTTGCTGGCTCATGGCTTTGCTTTGCAGAAGCATTCAAAAGCTCGCTGATGAAAGGAGTGCATCAGAGTGAAGCTGAAGATGGGCTGGAGCTTTTGAAGCTAACTCAAAATCTCTTAGTTGTAGCAGAGTGGCTAAAGTCTCTGATGTTCCAAAGTTTCTTTCTGGCTTGCTGTGTGGGTGTTTAGTAGTTAAAAGCCCTTGCAGTGGTTTGTGCCATTCAGTGGCTACGTCCAAGACGATAACCTCTGCTGTGTAACAAAGGTCTGTGCCTCCATGGTAAGGGCCATCAAGAAGATGGTGGCTAGCTGCAGTGGTTCCTGGGACCTATAGAAGTTCCCTCCCGCTGTGACCCCTGCGAGGAGTGGGGCAGGGATGGTGTGTGGCATTGGCTGGAGGCTGCCAGGGTGAGGGAGGACTGCAATACTGTGCTTGTCCCCAGCTCTGAAATAGCTCTTGGAGGCCCCACCACCGACCAGCACTGCTAACTCTGCTTTTCTGAACTGTCCTTTAGTCAGCTTTGGGGTCAGGGGCCTCCCTGGGTAACAACCTTGGATAAATAGGAATTTCTCTCCTGTCACAGCTGTGTCTTGGCACAGCAATTGTTTGCTTGAGAAGGGACCACTGCTGAGGGAACAGCACCTCCCTCCTTTTGATCCTTCTCTGTAATGTCCATGTTAAAGATATGAAACAAATGCTGGTTTGGAGGAAAGCTCTGGCTAAAATCCTGGCTGCGCTGAGGTCAATGGCAGCATTCCCATGGACTTCAAAGAGGCCAGAGTCTTGTCCTTTATCCTTCTGTTCCTCTGGAATGCTCTTCATCCTGGAGAGGATGTTTGCTCAAACCAACAAATGTGATATATGTATGATCCTAATGGTAAAAAAAAAGCAGTGTTAAGAAAGATTGCAGTTGCTTGGGAGTGCCTGGAGATGTGAGGGATGGGGGCTTCTCTCAAGAGTAGGGACGGCTGGCTTCCAGACACAGGCTATTGGGGAAACTCAGTTAATAGTGTGATGATAAATGCAGAGAAATAGCAAAGAGAAATGTCCCAAAGCTTGGGGGTATTAGAAAATGCAATAATAAACTCAACTTGTGTCTGCCAGAAATCGAACTGACACAATTTAGGAGGAAATATGCTGGCATTTCCCCGCCCCCCCCTTCCCTTTTTTAACTTCTTTGATTTTTCCAGCTGGCTCATCTAGTTGAAATTTGAACTGAGTCTGACTTCAAGTTCCTTTCAGGATTTTGTGGAATATTTCACATAGTAATCTGTCTGTCTGACATCATTGCAAGATTGTGAAATCTCTAAACCACGGCTTGTCCTTGCTGCCACAATGAAAACATAAATGATAACAGTGCCCCATTACCCCTTTAATGGTTGCAGCACAACTCCCAGTTGTGGTCTCCATGACTTGGGAGAGAATTATATGCACTGGCTGAATTTTTTAGCAGATATAATAGCAGACCAAGTTTGGGAATTTCGGGGGAGGGGAGCATAGTATGAAAACAAATACAACTAACAGCTAAAAAATGCAGTGTGCTAGCAAACGTTAATAACTGCTTACTAGAGATGGACTTGAATTGAAACTTTGACTCCACCACACCATGAGGTATGGTGGTAGGTGGGAGTCCAAGCCCAGATCAGCCATCATGTCAACCCCTCTCTCTCTGTAAAGGGTTGAACCAAACCCACAAAGCTCAAGGACAGTTAAGAGGCCCATCAGAAATGGAGACCAAAATAATGTAACCTGCATGAAAAAAGACTCCTTTGTTTTGAAGCATGTGAACACAAAGACAGTCAAGGAAATGTATTGCAGAGGTGTTTTATTGCCTTTTCGGATAATTTCTGTGGAGTGTATTTTATGAGCTTTGGCCACATTTTTACAGTACTGGTGAATAAAGCTCTCATTGTTCAAAGGGAGTCATCTGGTGACTCATGAATTTCTTCAAATGCTGCTTTAAAAAACCCTCATGTGATATTGAGAATGCTACTATATATATAGCTATAGGCCTACAGAAAAATGAGCCACTTCTGAGCTTGATCAGTCACTGGACTGGGGAGTCTTAGACAATTCAAAATTGATAGACACAGGGAAGAAGCGAGAGTATAGCATCATCTCTGCTCCTCATAGTAAATAAATCTCCTTGATTTTGTATCACAAATGCTGATTCTGTATTTCGAACTCAGGACTTCACTCTGGAAGTGGAAGTTGAATTTAAAGTGAGTTTAAGTTATTTTTTAATGAATGTCTGCTTTCTCCTTCCTTGAGTGAATGCAAGTGCAAACACGGCTTGCGCAGAGCTAACTGATAACAGGGATGTCAAAAGGATGCTTAGCTGGGCAAACAACTGCTTTACATGATTTACCTAATTTTCTAGGTCAATCTGGATGAAGCGAGTCTTTCGAACCAATCTTCTCTAGCAGCTTCACAGTTATGTGCCCAGGAGGCTCCTGGGTGTGCTGTCCGCCTGCAGCCCAAGCAGCACGCTGCTTTTGAGGGGAAGTGCCCTTCCCAGCCGGGTGAGGGACTACAGTCCAGAGCCACAGCTGGAGTTATTTTCAAAAGGTTGATCCTAGTGCAGAAGCACACCAAACCACTTTATAAACCAGCTGTGGCTTAACTTCTATTCTTTAACCATTATCATTTTATTGCTGAACCTATGTATTGGCAAAAACATTAAAAAAACAGTCTCACGCCACCTCAGAGGAGTGTCTGGTCATCTTGTAGATCAGCTTTTGCCATATCTAACCAAAACCGTGCCCAGTGCACATGTGGCAGAATTACCTGGATGTCAGCTATTGGATCTCTCTATTTTTCCTCCTCTAACTTGCTGTTTCATCATCTAGTATGTTATGGGCAATTTAGAAATACAGTACATCATCCACTGGCAAAAACTGGTTGAAGTAAGTAAAGCATAGATCCATGTCAATGTCTACTAAAAAAGGTTGGTAAAGATATTTTCATAAAATGTTTTCAGCTCTTAAGAAATACCTTTACACTCAGTATTGACAGCTGGGAAATGCACCCTGCCTGGGGAAGCGAGGAATGGACCAGTTTGTGGAAATCTGAACCCAGGATTGTAAATGAGAGCTTGAGACTGGGATTTTATACCCATGGTAATACAGGGGGGACAAATTGCATTGGCTACCATGACAGACTGTGCCAAGGGAGAAGGCCTCTTACTATGTTTCCTACCACTACATACCTGTGGACCATCAAGTTCTCCAGGTCTTGTCTTGTTGACCGTGCTAGAGTTTGAGAGGTGTGTGAGAACCAAGGGTAGCGCTCCTCTGTACCTGCTGGGAGGGACTCATCCATTTTGCATAACAGGACAGAGGAGACCACATAAGAGGTACTCACAGCTGGGTTGTATACCTTGGCCTGAAGTGAGGTCTGGACAGAGCAGCTCCCACAAGGTCATGTCAGGGACTTGAGAGCTGCATCCCACTTGCAAGGAACTTTGACATTACCATACATCCCGCAACATCCCTTCTCTGAGAAGCTTTGCTGCATTTCCTATTTGCATTCTACAGGTTTTGCTACTGTAGGGCTGCTTTCAGGCAGATGGTTACTGCACGCCTGGAAGCACAAGTGAGGAACCAGAGAGGCGAGCTTATTGTATACCAGAGAAAAAAATGCATCTTCTCTGGCAGCAGGGCCTTCAGGAAAACTTGGCACTGAAGATCTTTTCCCTTTTCTGCAAAACACTGAAATATTAGGAGGAAAAAGGGAGGGCAAGCAACCTCATTATAATCCCTCCTTGCCTCAGAAATAGGGAGTCAGGAGACATCTGCAGGTAGTTCCTCTGGGAGCTGGATGAGGTGGTGTGTGCACTGACCATAAAGGCCTAAATAGTTGATTAAAATGTGGTTACGGACTTTCAGGATGACCAGATTTTCAGAGGTGCTGAGAACTCATAAATGCCTTTGAAGCCAATGGAATTTGTGAGACTGTGGTACCTTTGGAAGTTAAGCATTATAAAACTGAGCCATGCCTTAATACAGATCCAAAAATACGTACAAATGCCCACCTCATAACCTCAAGTACTGAGTAATTTTATATTCAACATACTAAGGAAAGATAAAAATGAACACAGTGCACAATAACTTATCCTACAATATTTAGCCAAAATACTGATATTTCTGTCCTAAACACTGCACCTCTAATAAGGACACAAAACTATGAGCAATTTATATCCAAATCAATGCATTGACTAGACAGTGAATCTCCAGATTAACCAACTCAAAGTTAGTGTATTTCTCCATGTAACCTTTCACATTATTAGCAGCAAACAGAGTCCTAGTTACTCATGTGAATATGACAACTGACCAGTCAATGGCTAAATAGCCCTATCGGTCTGCCCATGCTCTGTTACAATATGTCTGAGCGATAATCCTGCAGAGCTTCCTCAGTTTAAAAGGGCAATACTCGATCAAATCCTTCTTTGGTTGATGCCTGTATGTCAGCTTTTCCCACTGCCTACATGCCATCTGTAGCCCTGTATCCTCTAACCTGGGGTGCTGGGAGCACCGCTGTGTCCTGTTCTGGTGGCTCCCCTGGCTCCAACCCAACACCATATCACTACAAGTTCCCCAAATGAACATGGGTCCTTCTCCTTGGGGTCACTTCCCTTCTCCACAGCCGGGAAAGCAGGGCACAAGCAGGAAGGGAGCTGTGCTGCTTGTTTGCTGGGTGGATGTTCAGAGGGCCCCAAGGATAGTTGCATGCAGGGCACAGACTGTCATTCATTTCCCATGTATCATTGGCAAGTTCTATTTTCACTTTCTCTGTGGCCACCACATACCTGCCTTACCCCCATCTTATGGCCCTAGTGCTCCACACAGGCATCTCTTCCTTCGTCAGAGACCCAGTGAACATGAGTCAGGAGCTCTGCTGTTGACTTCAGTAAGCAAAGACTATGCACCCTGTCCTTTGCCTTTCGGGAATGCAAGGATGCACCAAGGAGGAAGCCCTCTGAGCTGTACCATCAGTCGGCCAAGCAGCTAAATGGTAAAACATCATGTGAAGTAACTATTTTTGTGCATCCACTTCTTCCACAGTTGCCATTGAATGTGTCAGTCAGTACCCTTCTGACACTGATTTTTGTACAGGATGGGCACGTTTCCAGTATGAGTTGAGTTGACACAACTAGCAGTGAAACAGATGCTTTGTTTTCCCTTCCCCTTCTGCAGGAACGGTTCCAAGCCACCACTGTTGTACTGCACAGCATGGGCCGAATTGCAGGGCTGGGTCAGTAAGGTCAGTGAATAATTCATCTGGACACAACCCTAGCATGACCCACTTTATTTAAGACATTGGAAGGAAAGGGTCTGAAAGTCTAGCCTCCTGACCATAGGCACTGGAGGAAAGGGAACCTGTTACTTGTTCCCAGAATTGCCTTTTTAGGATGTAAAAACTGAGTTTTGTCTTAAAATTTAACCTTTCCCCTGATATGGACACTAGGGGTGGCTGAAATGCAGCCCTAACTATTTTATTTCAGAGATCACAGGAAGCATCAGGTGGCAGTGACTTTTCATGACTGATGACCTGAGCTACATTTTTCATTAATGTAACTCCTGGGCCCCAGCTCCAAATGCTGGAGAGGAAACATCAGACCTCAAATCATTCTGCAGAGAGTACAGGGGATTACACAGCGGTAACATGGGAAAACCAAAACAAACTAAATCTTTATCCAGTTAAAATGCTGCCGCAGTTCAGCTACAGATTTCATCGTTCTGACTAACAGGATTAAGACATGCACCAAGGGCTCCCATTCTCTAGTGTCGCCGCCTTATTCATTTAAGTACTGCCCAGTTTCAGAGCCAGGGAGATCCCTGAAAGGGTGCAAGTACCAAGCGACAAATATTTTCCATTTTTGATGAATGACTCTGAAGAAGTCTGACTTGGACACTTGTTGTTAAGGGCGTGAAGTCATGTACTATGTCAATGCTCTGGGAATTTTGTAGATGATCTCCACGCTTGGCAGCGTTCCCCTTTTTAGTTCCAGTTTGTGGCTTTTTTTCACTCTCCTTAGTTAAAGCTTCTGCTTGACTTCATTCAACACCAAAAGCAACTCTGCTTTTTTTACTAGCTAAGGAAATACTGGAGCTCTGCTTCAGAAAGTGATGATGTTAATGTGCAGCAAGGGCCAGCAGCTCCCTGGGAGCAGAGAGCCACAGAGGGCTCCACAGGGGCCCGCAGGGTCTCACCAGCCAGGCCCCATCCCACCACCCCCAGCAAGGGAGCAGAGGAGGCCATGAGATCACAGGCAGGCTCAACCAAGTTTCCAGATCACCATGAAGCTCATGGTGATGGGGCAGGTCTAAGGTCAAGCCAGGAAGTCAATCCGCATGTCAGATCCAGTGAATGCCAGGCAGGTCCTCAAAGACAAGGGAGGTCCAAGGTCAACCTGGAAAGTCAGTTCTTTGGGCAGGGCCTGCCAGGCAAAGACACGGTTGTGGCTACACATTAGAGTTTTTATGAATTGCAGATTTTAAAATTGTAGAAACAAATAGCCGGTACTGTTTGAAAAGTTAATGTATTTCTTCTGCATTGGTGTATCCAGCTTACACCACGACATTGCTTGAGAGTCCTGGGTCAAGTTTGCTGTGCTAGTCACAATGATAGCATGGGCCAAAGAGATGCTCCTTTCCCCAGAGGCCTTATGTAGGGACCAATCATAGAATCATAGAATTGTTTAGGTTGGAAAAGACCTTTAAGATCATTGAGTCCAACCATTAACCTAACACTACCAAGTCCACCACTAAACCATGTCCCTAAGCACCACATCTACACATCTTTTAAATACCTCCAGGGATGGTGGCTCAACCACTTCCCTGGGCAGCCTGTTCCAATGCTTGACAACTGTTTTGGTGAAGAAATTTTTCCTAATATCCAATCTAAAATTCCCCTGGTGCAACTTGAGGCCATTTCCTCTTGTCCTATCACTTGTTACCTGGGAAAAGAGACCAACACCCACCTCACTGCAACCTCCTTTCAGGTAGTTGTAGAGAGCGATAAGCTCTCCCCTCAGTCTCTTTTTCTCCAGGCTAAACAGTCCCAGTTCCCTCAGCTGCTTCTCATAAGATTTATGCTCTAAACCTTTCACCAGCTTCGTTGCCCTTCTTTGGACATGCTCCATCACCTCAAAGTCTTTCTTGTAGTGAGGGGCCCAAAACTGAACACAGTATTCGAGGTGAGGCCTCTGTAGCCTTATGGGGCAGGCATAAGGGTACTGGTGCTCTGATTTTGCACCAAGACTCTCAGCAGTGCATGGTACTACAAAGCAGAAAAATGTGAGAGACAGAAAATTGCCCTATCTAATTTAGCTGGGACATGTACAGTCTCTTCAAAGAAGGAATTTAGTCTATTAGATTCATCTGTAGTTTTGCTCCAGCCACTCAGCTGTAAGGGGGTTAAGCTGGAGGCAAACAGTGGTTCAATTTTATGACCAGACTGAAAATACAAATAAATCTACTGCTCCTGTGTGCTGACTGTAATGCATGCCCAAGTGCGGGATACCTTAATTGGGTGTAATAGCTCCAGGTCTGGACTTACATACATGCACATCAAATCACTCCTTTTAAACCATAAAGTGCTATTCAAATAATTATTTTATTAGCAACATCATCTTTCTATATGGAAATGTGGAGCATATGGCAAGCTCAACAGATGCCTATAGCCACCATCCAGATAATGTTATTAAAAACAAAAAGAGAAAAGCCATTAAATTTTTGGCATATTGGCTGAGAACACTCAGGAGGCTGAACTGGAGACTGCTGTCATATTTGTCATCCTGCTGATTGCCTAATGTGAAACACAGAAGGCGAGTGAAGTGTGAGAAAAGCGAGACATTGTGGAGGACCAAAGGCTGAGGACTGGGACTAAGAAATTACAAGCAGTGACCTACACTAAATACGTAACAAAAGTGCAGAAACCCAGTTTCTTTCTGCCAGGGGACAGGCTGCTGACTGGGGACAAAGCTTCAGGTTTCTCTGAGTGATTAGAGACTCACAGTGTTGTGGATACCACGTCCTAAAAGTCCTGGAGGAAGAATATGGGCAATGTGGCTGCCAGCTGATTCATGGGGAGCAGCTGCAGAGAAAATGCCTCTTCCTGCCCTCCCAGATGGATGAAAACTCTCGTGAAAGAGCCCCTACAAAGAAGGGTTGGGCTTCAGCATAAACAGTTGGGCTTCAGCCTCCAAGCAGATTTGTGCAGAGATACTGTAAGTCCCCAGATGGAAAAACCCTCCGAAACTTCCTGAATATCCTGTTCAAAGGAAAGGCTGCCTGTCCTCCCTGTCAGAAGTGTTCAGGGTAATGTAGGGCACTGGGGAGTGAGGCCTTCTGCTCTCCTAGACCAGGAGCTGGTGCCTGCATCTGCTGGTTTAAAATTTCTGTGAGGCTGCGCTTTTCTGAGTGAGAAGGTTTCCTCCTGTTCCAAAGATGGGGAGAGAGGAAGGGAAAAGGAGCTGCAAAGAGGAACTCAGGATGGGGAATCACATGTGAATGAATGTCCTTGAAAGAGCAGAACAGATGCTTGAGCTGGGTGCTTATTTATTTATTCTTCCTTTTTTTTTTTGTCAAGGTGCTAGAACGAGGACGCTCTTGATCAGTTTTCCTGCTTTCTACTATCAGTAAGCAGTGCTTTCTGACAAACAGGGAAATACCTTTCTTGCTATGGAAACACCATGGCGATTTACCTCAGCTTAAGGAGCCCTGCCTCTGCAAGTTCTTTGATTTCTAAGCAGCAATAAGATAATTTTCTTGGGTTTTTTGAATAGGGAATGTTCCTGGTACACAACATGGTGCTTCAGATGCTGCCCTCTCTTCCCAGGATTTCTGGGTAGCTTCCTGGGTATTCAATGGCAACACACAGGTAGCCTTGACTGAGATGAGGCAGCTGGCTTCAGTTTTGAAATGTGCATGGATTTTGTGTATTTGACTCAATTTTGCTTGCAAACAATCAAAATTAGGAAGAGTTGTGGAGGAGGTCTTAATTTCTCTTTCTCAGGAGAGCCATGTGAGTAAGAGAGAGGAGTATGTGTGTCTGTGAGAGAGAGAACATATTTCTCTTCTAGTGCCATCTATTTCTACCCAAAATTTGTAGAGAACTATTATTCGCCTCCTCTGTGACTGCTTTCAGGAGGCATAAGCAGGAGGTAAGGAAACAGAACGATTCAGATAATTGACTTTACTGACCAAGCACTCGGGCACAGGGGTGGAGAGTTTACACAGCTTGTGTGGGGCTGCAGGCAAGCGGGATTGCTGGAGTGTGAAGCAGGACTGACTGGAAGCATCGCCTCCATCACAGACCCCATCACGTACACCCGTGCTCGCAGATAAGCACTGTAACTCAGTGGGCCGTGGTAAGTGACTGGTGAAAGAGATTGATTCATTGTTAATTTGCTTTTCCTCTGTTGAATAGCCCATATAATGTGTAGTTCAAAGATATACACAAGTTGATTAGGAGAGAGATTTTCTGGATGGGAGTCACAGCTGCATGATATGAAATTCCTGCAATCAATGAAAAAATGTAAGGGGCTTGTTTATACACTTCAGATGTCCAACTTCAGCTACACTGCCATGAATGGCTGAACTTGTGATATTCCTTTCTACCTTCATTGTAAGTATTTTTCCAAGAACTTGTAATCCTACTTGTAATACTAGTCATTAGGCTGCTCTTGAAATATGGTTTGTGTGCACAAAAACTTGACCATTTTTTCCATCAATAGCTGTTGTTTGAATAAAACAAGTTGTTACACATCCCCTGCAAAATTTGCTTCTTGTCCTTAATATTTTCTCCCAGTGATATTGCTAGAATGATTTCTAGAGCTCCTTCAGGTTTCTGTAGGTTTTCTCACCCTTAGATGAGGAATGATTTATTCTCCACTGCCTCAAATCTATCATTGTTTTTGGTGCATGTTCCCCTCCTCCCTTACAATACTTAAATGATCTGAAGATTGTTTTAAGGAGATCTCTAGCTGTTTACCTCTATGGCATTCCTTATCAGCAATTTATCATCTTACCGTACTTTTTTCCTACTTCTAGATGTATACAAAACACAAAAAACTAATATTAAGTGTACCATAATTACATACTAAGGTTGCAAATATAAAATAGAATTACTCATACAGCATATATTCATTATTGCATGCTATATAACGTTAGTGTATGCAGTAATATATAGTATATACACTATGTGTTTGACTGTATTCTGTGTGGCATACAGGACGTTCGATCTAACAAAACCAGAAAAGTAGCTTCAATGAACTATATAAAAACCCTACTTTCAACTTAATTTTTCCTTTTTCATGGTTGCATTTTTGAAGCTAAGATACTGTAAAGCCATGAAGAAGTCTTCATCATGAAAGATGACCTTTTTCAAGATACTGGATCCTGCATGGTATATACTTTATCCATGGCTAAAAGGTTTATGTATCTATTAGCACCTTTAGATTCAGAGCCTGCCCACTTGGTGCTAGCAGGGGAATATTTTGCCTTTCCTGATGCCAATGTGTGCTATAGCACATTCCACAAAATTCTAGAAAACCTGTGAAGAAAATGTATCATAGGTTTAAGACTCACGAAGCTTAAATGGTTTGGAAAACCTTTAGATAAAGTTTGAGAAAGGCACAGGCTTACTCATTACAAATATTGACTAGCTAAAGGACAAGGCTCAGCAAATAAGACTTGATAAAGTCAGTTGAACTCTTCCTATAATGTGTAGATTAAGTGCTGCCTTCCCACTTTAAAGGGTTTTATTTTGTACCTGCTGACTTCTTAAAGAAGGCTCCTGCGGTCTTCCGGGATACTGAAAAAGGAGTTCAGTTTGCAGCAGGGAGACAGTAATTTTCAGGCTGTCACAGAAAAGCAAACTCTGGTGGGATAGAGTTTAGCACCAAAGGATACAATAAACCTCCACAGAACCAAAGCTGGCTTGGAAATTTGATGGGCCCTCTCAAACATCTTTACTTTAATTATCAAGTTTATCAGGAAGTAATTACAGGTGTGAGGATGGAGACTCCACTAAGGCTGGTACAAAACTAAGCTCTGAAACAGAAAAGTTGGAGAGCTGTGTGAGTTATTAAAGCTATTTAAGAATCAGAAGGTGGATCTTAATATCCATATTTAAGGATTAATCATCTGCAGTTGGTGTGAAACATTCACAAATGAGGATAAAAGGAAGACTTCGGTCCTTCTGGCAAGGAGATAATCAGATGGTTATAACATTGCAGTGACAGCAATGAAGTTTCATGCTCATCAGGGCCTCGGTAGATGGCACAGCCATGCCAGCAGGACAGTCCTGTGCACGTTCCGTAGGTGGTTATGCCATTTCCAGGATATGCAGCAAAACTGTTTTTTCACTGGCATGTTTTCGCTGAGACAGTTTCCAAGATAGTAGCTCATTTTTTACCTAACAACAGGAGTCAGAAGACAATTGCTACTTAATAAATTACAGAATATAATTTAGCTGATTGTCAAAAAGAAAAAAGGCAAACAAAGCTCGATAGACTAATGATTCCACAAAATATCAATGTGGCCGGGAAAGTATGTGTTGATACCACTGTGATCACAAGAAAAGAAGCCGTGGTTAGCACAGAAAGAGGTGAGCAGCATTTATAAACTTTCTCATCCCTGGGGCTAGTCAGTGGATCTACCCTGATTTACACCATCTGAGAACCTGGCCCATGGTAGATAACTGTAGTGGCTGCTGCTAGTTCTGTGAGTGAAGCTGAAATTCAGTTCAAGGTGACAAGGAAAAACTTGTCCATGTCAGTAAAACAAATTGTCATAGAAATCAATGTAATTTCCAAAATAACTGAACTATTGTGCAGATCTAACAATATTCTTCATCTCTTCCCATTACTTTTACGCTGTGAGGAAATCAGCTCTGGGAATTCTATTTTGGTTCATCTTGACTTTTTTTTCAGCCTGACCATTTAGTTATTTTATACCCTGCACCAGAAGTACATAGTGTTCATGGACATATTTGTTCTTCCCAGAGTTATTACATGGTGTGTGTAGAGGAATATAAACATAGAGGTTGTGGTGGCACAATGATGCACGGTGATTCACCTCTTTCCTTTTCCTCACAACAAATGCAAGAAGTAAGGAGAACCAGGGGTCCCACACCGTGGGTCTGACCAAGCTCTGTTGCAGAGCCTAGGGAGTGGGGAAAGGAACACATTATTTTCCACCTTCTTACTCTCCAAGTTCCCAAAGGCTGGATCCCAACATAAGCAACAGCACCTCCTGGGTAGTTCACCTATGTCAGCCACTTACGTTTGCTGAGAGCAGTGGAAGCGGAGCAGTCTGGCGCTGATACCCATTTAGCCTGGGTATCAGAGACACCCAAGGACATCAAAGGAGATGTCAGGCTATTCCAGTTCTGTGGCTGCCCTGTTAGAACAACTGTGTAATAGGATGTACGTAAATGCTGTGAACTGCGTTTTTGTTTCAAGATGCAGATGGCCTAAGCAAAGAGTGAAGAATCAGACCTTCGTTACTAAGAAATAACTCCGCTACTCTTTTCTTAGTCTGGCAGCCAAGAGAATACGCTCTCTTCTTTGTTGGTATTTGCTCTCTGGAGTCTCACTGGAATAAAGGAGAAGATGTACAAGAAAGGACGATGCTATCAGAAATAGTAATATAAGAATGCATATATGCAGGACATTGTCAGGTTATGTGATAAAAAAGCTCATCTCCGCAGACACAAAAGAGCACAGAGGAACAATGGCAGGCAGGGGAACCTGAATTACACCCTGAGCTCAGTAGTCCCATGCCAGTCACAGGATAGCCATCAGCCCAGAAAAAACTCATCTTAATACACAAAAATAGCACACACACTTGCGCACATGGATGAAGGATCACGGAGAGGCAATGGTGGGCAGGGGAACCCCAGTCTCCCAGAGGAAGGGAGCTCCTACCACCACCATCACCCCATGCCAGGTGTGCCAGGAAAGCCTCAGCCCCATGGTCTGGGGGACATCCACACCCTGTGTCAATGGAGAGGCTCTCTGGAGTGCCTTGCAGACTGAAGGGATTGCTGCCTGCATGGATATGGGATGCGTCATGGGATGCAAGGGAAGAAGATTTGGGGATTGCATAAGATAGTATCAGATGTTTGGGGAGGAACCAAATGTGGGGAAAGGGAGGGATCAAGGTGGTTTGGGGAGGAACAAGTGTGGGAGAATAGAGGCTTAAGAGGACAAAAAGGGTCAACTGTGTGTGAACAGTGGCTGGTCAGGATGTCTGTCCTTGCCCTGTACCTGATCAGCAAAGTCTGCCCTATCTCCTTATTAAACTCCTTTTTAACTCTTGGGTGAGGGGCTCTCTGTTCCCTGTACACGTGCGTGTGTGTGTGTATGGGGGCCTGGGTGCCAGCAGCTGGGCTGGGACCATGGGTCAGAGGGCCTGTGTGTCTGTGGTGCCAGTGACTGGGGTGAGCGCGGGTGCTTATGTCAGGGTGTGATTGCTGGCTTTGTGTGCCTGTGCTGTGCTGTGTATGTGTATGTATAGTGTAGTGTAGTGTAGATGTGCCTTTGTGTGTGTGCTTGCTGAGAAAACATGCCCAGCTTCGCTACAGGTTGGACCTGGGGGTATGGAACTGTAGCAGCCTCACCTCCATTGGTCTACTGGGTTTGCTAACTCCCTAGCAAACAGGGGTTTGGATGAACAGGTTATTTATAAATTCCAGTGGAGTGGAGGGATGAACCAGGAAAATGATCTACATACCATGTATTTCTCCTATGAAGAAAGGCTGAGAGAGTTGGGGTTGTTCAGCATGGAGAAGAGAAGGCTCCGGGGAGATTATTGCAGTCTTTCAATACTTAAAGGGGGCTTATGAGAAAGATGGGGACAAACTTTTTAGCAGGGCCTGTTGCATTAGGACAAGGGGTAATGGTTTTAAACTAAAGGAGGGTAGGTTTAGACTAGATATAAGGAAGAAATTTTTTACACTGAGGGTGGTGAAACACTGGAACAGGTTACCCAGAGAGGTGGTAGATGCCCCATCCCTGGAAACATTCAAGGTCAGGTTGGACCGGATCTGGTTGAAGATGTCCCTGCTCATTGCAGGGGGGTTGGACTAGATGACCTTTAAAGGTCCCTTCCAACCCAAACTATTCTATGATACTGTCATCCTAAGAAGTGACAGAGGAGAGAGATCTGCCATTTGCCTTTTCTTCAGTCCCAAGGGAGTCATAGACATGGCACCTCTGGGGCTGGGCAAGACCTGAGCACTCAGGCTCCTCTCTCTGCCCCCTTTCCATGCCCTGACAGTGGGCTGGCCTTTCTGTTAGTGACCCAAAGCTGTGACTAGACCAGAGTGCCCTGAACTACTACTGGGAGCTTCTGCCTTGTCTTTGCTATTGGCTTGGTGTTTTTGAAAGCATGGGACCACCAGCAGGGAACACAAGCAGAGAGAGCTAGGTGGAATATAAGCTTCCTGAATCTGGGCCAGAGACAATGCTAATGACTTAAACATTATTTTTCTTGCTAAGGCAGTCATCACAAAGACAAGTTTATTCTCCTGAATATCGAAGAATCATGCATTTTTTATTATGCATTTTCTGAACCTGTATTTCCTGGCTGTGCATGTTTCAACGTTTGTAAAATACTGTTTATCATGAATGCCAATGGTGGTTGGTTTGACCTTTCTATATAGCTGTCCATGTGCTGGAAGAGTAAAGGCACTAGCATGAGTGCATTGGTGAGCAAGCATGTGAATCTGCATCTAAAGCAAGGAAGGCAGGTTGCACGCCTATGGGATTTCCTCTGATTTACTAAAGGTCAAGTGATGAAGAATTTGATGTCAGAGAAAATCATGTCAATGCCACAGAAGAGCAGGACCATTCTTTCACTCTACATACCTATGTCCTGAAGGTTTAGCCACTCAGAAAGATGCCTATGTTGAAGCATGCTGGGTGTGGTGAGAAAGCAGGCTTGTCATTGTCACCTGCAACATACTTCTTTCTGCTTATTTCTACAGAATAACATGTCCTAAGAGACTTGTCCTGGTTTCGGCTGGGATAGAGTTAATTTTCTTCCAAGTAGCTGGTGTAGTGCTGTGTTTTGGATTTAGTTTGAGAATAATGCTGATAACACACTGATGTTTTAATTGTTGCTAAGCAGTGCTTACACTGGTCAAGGACTTTTCAGCTTCTCATGCTCTGCCAGGTGCACAAGAAGCTGGGAGGGGGCACAGCCAAGGCAGCTGATCCAAACTGGCCAAAGGGCTATTCCATACCATATGTCGTCATGCTCAGTATATAAACTGGGTGGAGTTGGCTGGGGGTCAGCGATCGCTGCTCGGGAACTGGCTGGGCATCAGTCAGCGGGTGGTGAGCGGTTGCATTGTCCATCACTTATTTTGTATATTATTATTATTATTGTTATTATTATTATTATTTTCCCTTCCTTTTCTGTCCTATTAAACTGTCTTTACCTCAGCCCACGAATTTTACTTTTTTTTCCGATTCTGTCCCCCATCCCCCTGGGGAGGGGGAGAGTGAGCAAACGGCTGTGTGGTGTTTAGCTGCCTGCCGGGTTAAACCACAACAAGACCACAGAGACATGGGGACTTTTAATTTTTAAAATAAAGATCAGTGGAGTAGTGTCAGGGAATCATTAAACTTACAGAAGTCTGTGAATGGTCCCAGGAAAGCGGGCATCCCTTTGTGCAGGGAAGAATCACCCTCACCCGTGTACATTGATCAAGCAACCAGAGGGTCCCAGGCCCTCACCTATGACCTTGCTGCAAAGTCAGCTGCTGAATTTGTAATGTTTTCTTGCACCTATGGATGCAATTCTCTGAAGCACAGCAGAAGACCCTATGTGCCGATTCCCTGTGCATTGGTGGCCATGGAGGGCTTGCAGGAGGTGAGATGAGAGCTGCCGTGTGGCATGATGGGTCCTCTGTAACTGTAGCTGTTGAATTACTCTAAACACCACAAGAATACTCCTGTAGCTTTCCTAATGTTGCTTTTCACACTCAGCTTGTTGAAATAAGATTGATATCTTAGTGTGCAGCAAGTGGGGGTACTGGTGGATGAAAAGCTGGACATGAGCCAGCAGTGTGCGCTTGCAGCCCAGATGGCCAACTGTATCCTGGGCTGCATCAAAAGAAGCGTGGCCAGCAGGTCGAGGGAGGGGATTCTGCCCCTCTACTCTGCTCTGGTGAGACCTCACCTGGAGTACTGCATCCAGCTCTGGAGCCCTCAGCACAAGAAGGACAAAGAGCTGTTGGAGCGGGTCCAGAAGAGGGCCACAAAAATGATCCAAGGGCTGGAGCACCTCTCCTATGAAGAAAGGCTGAGAGAGTTGGGGCTGTTCAGCCTGGAGAAGAGAAGGCTGCGGGGAGACCTTATTGCGGCCTTTCAGTACTTAAAGGGGGCCTACAGGAAAGATAGGGACAGTCTTTTTAGTAAGGCCTGTTGTGACAGGACAAGGGGTAATGGTTTCAAAGTGAAGGAGGGGAGATTTAGGCTAGATATAAGGAAGAAATTTTTTACAATGAGGGTGGTGAAGCACTGGAACAGGTTGCCCAGAGAGGTAGTGGAGGCCCCATCCCTGGAAACATTCAAGGTCAGGTTGGACGGGGCTCTGAGCAACCTGATCTAGTTGAAGATGTCCCTGCTCCCTGCAGGGTGGTTGGACTAGATGACCTCTAAAGGTCCCTTCCAACCCAAAGCATTCTATGATTCTATGATTCTATGATTCTAAGTGATAGAAGCACCTAAGACAGCCAGTGTATACAAAGGTGAAAATCCAGCGATGTAGCAGTTGCCCATGTCTTTGCCAGAAAATGAATGTCATCACAATTTCCATGCTGACAAGGCCTTGAAGAACCAGTTAAAAGGAAGAATAAATAAAGACATTTTTACTTGTCTAACTGCAACATAATCTTCACCAGAAAAAGAAGGTAACTGTAATACTTCTAAAATGTGCCTTTCCTTGTTAACACATGTAGGTGCATGTAAGTAAGTAAGGCTCAGACCTAAGCTCACTATGGATCCTCTGATGCCTCATAAAGGTTGAGTTCATCCTGTATCTCCCCTTGGCCTGCTTGTTTTCACAAAGCTGTTGGGACTTTGTGTCAGTGAGATCTGTCCAGTTCTGTCAATGTGGTGGTGACTACGAAACAAGGGATTCAGAAGTAATTGGGGACAGAGGGGGCAGACACACAGGCAGCAAGCGTGGTTACACAAGCTTAAAAATGAGGCTGAAAATAATTTACTGCTACAACAGCATATGACTCCTTAACATCACATAGCCACATCCTACGAAGTGGAGAGATCTTAGAGAAAGACAAGAATGAGATCCAAAAGCAGTTACAATACCTCTCTGAAGTACTAATGAGCTAAGGCAGAAATTACCTAATGCCCAGAGAGCTTCTCTCTTCCTCCCCCTTCCCATCTTGTTTTGGTTTTGCTCTTTTATCTGAGCAGTTTTGAGAAAAATGAGTATTTAACAAATCATGTTATTTGGAAAAACAATGAATATTGCAGGAACACAGTACATACGGACAGTAGGCTCTAAACCTCAAATGAATAAATTATCAAATAGTAAAAGTAGAGTTTTGTTGAAAAGAAAGACCCAGGCACCTGATACGTAGGTGTCATACTAAAATATGATAGTTTGTTGGCTCTCCCTGCTCACAAACCATTTGTTCTAAGTACAGAAAATTGAATGATTTACTCCTGGATGACTTTTGATAGTTGTTCTGACAACAGAGTACTCTGATGACTTGTACCAACCAACTTTGGTGAAAAAATACACAGAATACACCAGGGAATAGAATTTTCTGTGTTATTTGCACACAGTATTGGTAGAAAAGCCATGCAGAAATCTTACCCTCCAAGCACACTTAGTGTCAAGGCCCTGAGGGCACTAACAGGTCTTAATTGCCTGACCAGTTCCACCTGTGGCATCCACCCACATCACCTGCCCATAAGCCCAGAAGCCTATTTAAGACCAGTCCTGGACCTTAGTTATGTCCTTGAGTGATGCTATAGGAGTGCTGGTTTGCAGCTCAGTTACAGCTATGCCTCTGCATAGTCATGAACCCTGTTGATCCAAACCAGGACCTACAAGCTGATTTCCTGGATTGACCTCAGACCTGCCTGGCAATCACAAGACCTGACCTGTGGTTTGACTTCCTATGTTGACCTTGAACCTTTCTCATTGCCATTAACTTGCCTGATGATCTGGACTCTTGGTTGGGCCTGGCCACCATCTCTGGTCTGCTTTGTGTCTTTGCTGGGGGTGGTGGGCTGGTAAGGCCCTGTGGGGATCCCTTGTGGCTCCCTGCTTCCTGTCTTGTAGGCTGTCTTGCTGTGTAATCCTACTGTAGATAGTAGGTTGACAGGAGACTAGACCACTACTTGCCTTGGTGGTGAACCAGTTGGACTGTAGGAAGGGTGGTCTCTTTCCCAGGAACACTCCTAGACCTTGCTTTCTTTACACAGGCTGCCACCAGCTGCAGATACATGATACGTGTTCGGTGCAGCCTAGGCAATTCTTTCTCAAGAAGCAAAGAAAGAGGGTGAAGACTGTGCTACTTTTCTGTTTCCCTTGTGCCAGGGGGCTCACTAGGTTTGCTCTGTGGAACACTTCCATTCCTTTGGCTTCCATAGTGCAGGGTAATGCACTGTGGGACGCACTTTGACCTTGACCATGTGAGCCGATAGCTTTGGTTGCTGCAGTTATAAATTTTGAATGAGGCTTTTGCATCTTGGTTAGAGATTTAATATCTAGCTTGGACTGGATCATGGAT
Source organism: Balaeniceps rex (assembly GCA_013401315.1). Lineage (NCBI taxonomy): Eukaryota > Metazoa > Chordata > Aves > Pelecaniformes > Balaenicipitidae > Balaeniceps > Balaeniceps rex. The sequence continues at coordinate 41,002 of VYZW01010870.1, read as the reverse complement.
GTTAGATTGACAAAAAGTAATTAACTTATTTTTTTAATCGGCTTCTTGCATTCCATTTAGGTTGATTCAAAATGGGTATCTTATTTGGCAACAGCTTTTTTTTTAGCATAATGTGACCAGTATATGGAATGGTAAGTATTTTGGTTTGGCCCTTGGGCTAAGGCTGAGAACAATACAGTATAGGTCAAAAGTATGAGCTCTGGGGCTGATCAGCTGCTGAACTACTTCCTAGAGGAAGCTAGAAAAGCCACTGGACACTGTCTGTCTCTGTCTTTTATCTGATGGTGGTGTGCAATTGTTGCTAATCTTCAACTGCATAGTCAGGGAAGGACTCCTTTCCCTCTTTGAAATGTCCAGGGCTCCCACATGCCCTGGAGGGACAGAGAGCCAGGCTTTCTTTCCAGAATTTAGCAGCCACGTAGAATATCTTGATAGGCTGTCAATGTTTGCGGCTTCTTTTGCCGTAAATTACAGTGGTAGTGTTGTTAAAGGAGGAATGTTATGGGTAGGTCTTGCTTTAATACCTGGCAGTGACAGAGCTGTTTCAAAGCTGCTGCTTAGGCTGCCTGCAGACTCTGGAAGGCATCATGGCATCTACTACATTTGTTCCTGTTGTCATGCTCTATTTAAATATATATAAAAGAGCAACCAAGCTGGGAATGACTCCCACAATCCCTGAAGCAGGACACTGTAATGGCTGAGTTGAGAATGCCTATGGTTATATAGCCTGTCTAGGAGCTGGTCCCTTTCTCCTTGTAGTTCACCCCAGGTTTTCAATTTCCCACTGAATTTAATGAGCTCACTTTCTTAGAATTTGTAAGATCTGGCCTTAAAATGGCTTATGTTATTACTATAGTTCACTGACTTGAAAGTTGTTGTGGTTGCTATGGTTTTACACAAAGGGCAAGGTGATCTCATTGCTATCTCTTTTAAAGTGATCAGCAGTACTTGACTGGTGCTGTACTTACAGTATGAATATTTAGGAATGGCTGGAAAGAGGCACAAAGTATAAGCATGCAGAACAAACTGAGAACCTTCTACTGACAGAGCAGTCCCACCATGTCCTTCAATATAACTGAGCAGTCTGTGGACAATTCAAGCCTTTACAAACTAGAATGTCTTCTGCCTTGAACAAAGTGATTGCAAGGGGTCATGATGCCCAGCAAAGACAAAAGCAGCTGCAAACCACAATGGCACATCAAATATCTCCATGATCTTAGGATTTTCTTCATCAGATCATCATGTTAATGAGGCAGGAGAACCAGTACCATCTGTAGCTTTTAGAAGGATGGAGAAAAAGAATATTAATGCACTGTTTTGCACTGGAAAGGCACAGATGGACAATCATCATGACAGGCTAGGACAAAGTTGCCAAAGCAAGTGAATGTACTGGCTCTGATAACATTGCTGACAACTGTATGGAGTTGCTTCAAATCTGTACAAGGGACTGACACACACTGAAGGCTTACTGCAGTTGTAAGTCATTGGTAGGTGAGCTGATGGGTGGGTTACACATCACAATTGTGACCAATATGTGGCTTCTTGTGCCTTTTTGGGCTAAAAAAGAAACATGCATTGTATGGGACTAAACTTTTAAGAATATCAGATTTTAAATGAAGTTCACTGTCAGTGGGCACTGTTATCTGGAGACTAAATTAGGCAGTAAAATATCTCTTCTTGTTGACCAGTTCTGAATACCAGAGACTCTTGCGTGTCCTGTTCCTGGATCCAGGTCTGAACAGTGGCTGCAGAGGTGCAGGGGACTTACTCTGCCCTATGTGCTGTGGTAGATGCTTTCCATTCCCTACCTCTCACATGGTTCTTTCACTGAGATGTTATGTGGTCTATATGTTGACAGAAGAACTGTATTGCACACCCAACACCCAATTTACTCTTCTGGAGGGCTAAGTACAGACCTTTATTTTAAGACAGGAGTGTTTCAGGGCAGAAGACCATATGGTCCACCAAAGCCTATTCCTGTAAGGCTTTAAAAATAATCAGCCACTTTTCTATTGTTCAAATCTAATTAGTGACAGCACCTTTCCAACCTCTTCCCTTGGAAAAGTGTGTCCAGTCATCTTGCAGGCACTCTTTTGACACATCCAGTGGTGACTTTGTTTGTTTTGCTCTACAACCACTTTTTTAAACAGACAGTCTGTCTACACAACGTAATGTGTTTGCTACCAGGACAAGGAGTGTCAGGCTATGACCCCTTGTTCACAAATTAGATACTATCTTAAACAGCTTACTGCATCAAGCTGTTGCCCTTTTTCTCCTAGGGCTTCTTTACCTCTTGCAGTCTCTTTATTCACTAAGCCAGAGGCCACCTTAGGCAAATCTTTTTCCTTGAGTCATGCTCTCTGAACCCAACATTAGCTGTGGTTTCCACCCTGCCAATCCTTCCCTAATGAGTAAAGGTGGGGAGCTAAACACCACTTAACTAATATGCTTTGTGATCTTGTCAAACCTTGTGACAAGACAACTAACACTGTGTTATTTTGCACATCTATATTATATATTACATGTCAAAAATAAAGTTAAAATAGCTTGAAAAGTCTAATTTGAATCTCCCAGCATCAGAAAATTCAGCATGAAGACTGAATGCTATCCTTTCAGGAGTATACTAAATCCTACTTATGCATCCCTAGGTTTCAAAATATGTGTAGTAACATCCAATAGACCTTATTACATTGGCAATGAAGACAGGTGAAATTTTGCCCCATCTAAAGGTGCTAAAGGCAGGCTTGGTGGATATAAAATCATACAGTTTTGGCAAGACTGCCTGCTAATAATTCCTAGGAATCAGAGAATGAGAAATTATTAGTAAAGTTTTTTTTTTTTTGGTTTTAACTTATTTAAATTCACTGTATTATACAAAAGAGATTTGAGTGTCTTCATGGCATTAATTAAAAGGTTAGTAACTTCACAGAGACTGAACTTCAGAAAGCTCACTGCTTTGAAAGATTCTATCAGTGTAAAAATAAATTCTTTATGCTTAAAATGGAGAGCATAATAAAATCCGTAAGGATATTGCCTTGCCTAAGGCAATTGTGAGTGGTAATCTTCTGTTGATTCTGTTGGTGCCAGTATTTCACTTGGGGACTCAGTGATAGGGAGTGGGATGGAAATTATTTGTTTTATCCCAGAGGAGGTTCTGAGATTATTTTTTTCCTTTTGCAGAGTAGGGACAGAAAACTGATATCCTGAAAGTTTTCAAGGACTTGAAAATTAAGGATAATTTAATTTTCAAGTACCTTTTTAGAGGAAATTAGTAGGAATTATTGAACAGAAGTGTTGCAAACTGGAAAAACTCCCAGAGTTCACATTTTTACTTTTTGTGTTCTAAAACCTGTGAAAGGGAAATCACCTATTGAAAAAGATGATTTATCAAAAATTCTCAATCAAAATCTAGGCTCAAATAATTTTTCACAGAATCACAGAATGGGTGAAGTTGGAGGGGACCTCTGGAGGTCATCTGGTCATCTAGAGCACATTGCCCAGGACCATGTCCAGGTCACTTTTGATTACTTCCCAGGATGGAGACTCCACAACTTCTCTGGGCAACCTGTGCCAGGGCTCGATAACTCTCACAGTAAAAAAAAGTTTCCTGGTGATCAGAAGGACCCTCCTGTGTTTCAGTTTATGCCCACTGCCTCTGGCCCTGTCACTGGGCACCACTGAAAAGAGCCTGGCTCCATTTTCTTTGCACCTTCTCTTAGGATATTTGTACACATTGATGAGATCCCTCCTGCGTCTTCATCTCTCCAGCTGAGCAGTCCCAGCTCTCTCAGCCTTTGCTCACAGAAGAGATGCTCCAGTCCCTTCATCATCTTAGTGGTGGCCCTTTGCTAGACTCTCTCCAGTAGCTCCATGTCTCTCTTGTACTGGGGAGTCCAGAACTGGACACAGCACTCCAGGTGTGGCCTCACCAGTGCTGAGTAGAGGGGAAGGATCACCTCCCTCCACCTGTTGGCAACACTCCTCCGAAGGTAGCCCAGGATACTGTTAGTCCTTCTCTGCATCAAGGGTACATTGCTGGCTCATGTTCAACTGAGTGTCTACCAGGACCCCCACAGGGCCTTTTCTGCAAAGATACTTTCCAGCTGGTCAGCCCCCAGCATGTGCTGGTGTTTGAGGTTGTTCCTCCCCAGGTACAGTACCTGGCACTTCCCATTGTTAAATTTCATAAGGTTCCTGCCAGCCCATTTGTCCAGCCTGTTGAGGTCCTTCTGGATGGCAGCATGACCCTCTGGGGTATCAGTCACTCCTCCCAGTTTGGTGTCATCTGCAAACTTGCTGAGAGTATACTCTGCCCCATCATCCAGATCATTAATGATGTTGAAGAGGACTGGATCCAGTATTGACCCCTAGAGTACACTGCTAGCTACTGACCTCCACCCAGACTTAGCATCAATGATCACCGCTCTCTGGCTGTTCAGCCAGTTTTCAATCCACCTCTCTGTCTGCTCATCCATCACATACTTCATCAGCTTCTCTTTGAGGATCTTATGGGAGACAGTGTCAAAGGCCGTCCTGAAGGCTAGACAGACAATATCCACTGCTCTCCCCTCATCTACCAAGCCAGCCATTTTTGCTTTCTAAAAGTGGAGAAGTGCCAACTGTGAAAGGATAACAAAGATTGACATTGCATGATGAAAATTGAGAGATATGTAGAGGGTATTTCTGAAGTCCCACAGTAGCCTTTAATATGCTTCTATATACATGAGATATATTGTGTAAATAGATACGTGAAGTTTATATGCTAACTTGTCTTGTCTGAATAATAAAAAAAGAACAAATAAACAACACAAATGAAATAGGTTTCAGGCTGGTTGGCATAACCTGTTTTTGAGCTGTTCTTCACTGAATTCCTATCCCCTATAAAAGCCTTCATGCAGATGAGTCAGTCCAGTTATGCTGCAGCTGGCCATCTGTAAAGCAGAGGTGATGCTTCTTCCTTTGCCTGTCCCTGCTACCCAGATTGCAAGCTGTATATAGGCCTGCTGCTCCAGGTGGAATCCAGGTCCTCCTGCTTCATCTTTCTGCAAGCTCGGTGTTTAATCAAATGCATCTCCATTAAATGCCTGAGATCTCTTCCCCCTGTCCAGAGATAGGTAACTCCAAGCTTTAGAGGCATGGTTGATGCCTCTAAACCTCATGGTTGAGGTAGATAGCTGGACCACACCTTGCTCTTCATGGGCAGTAGTGCTAGGTCACAAGCCTCATTTACCATGTTGAGTGGCATGAAGAGAGGCAGACAACAGACACAGCAGCTTCTGGGTTTGTTTTGAGATCTTCTAGAGCCTCAGGGAGCTGCTTCTGGGATTGTGAGGGGCTCCCAGAAAACCTCTGAGGAAAGTCAGGGTGACAGCTGCTTCTGGGTAGGCAGAGCTAGAGGAGTCACGGGCTCCTGGCAAGCCCTGGCAGCCTCTCGTGAGCTCCCCTCAGCAGTTCCTGATTAAGGGATGCATGAAGGTTTTGGATTGAGCTGACTCCTGATAAAACAGGAAAGAACCCTCTGAGCATCTATGAAGGGGAAAGCCTACGTAAAGGCCCACCTCAGAGTACATAACTGTTGTTCATCATCGTCCTTCACAGAGGCAGTAATGGCCATTGCTCATTATGTAGGCTGAATTCTTTTTCTCAGTTTTTGGCCCTCACAATGACATATGAAAACTGCTTACAAAACACGCCTCTTAGTTAACATTGCAAACACATAACTTTGTTCTTCTTTTTGTTAGTAAATATGCTTTGTAGTTGTATTTGATATTAGTAATTCCAAACTCCTCCATGTAACAGTTCATCAGATTTAGTTTATCTGTCAAAAATACTTCTTTCACTGCTGTGCTGCACAACCCACACTCAAGAATTTGAGATGTTTAAAGGTGAGTGTGCTTTCTCCCATAGGGAAAGCAAGACTATTTCTTGCCTACACCTTCCTAACAGATCACCTTCCTCCACTCCTTCTACTGGTTAATGCACGTGGTTCTGCTGTTTCCCAATCCCCTCCCTGTGTTGCTCTTCTGAAGGGTTTCAGCAGCTGAGTTAAGGAGAGCGATCAGCAAGAAGCTGCCAAGTTCACCGAGGAAACCCAACTGTTAACCTTTATGCCCCATGAAGATATAATTGCTCTGTAAGGACATATGGGTCTGTCTTTGTCTGTTGCTAATATAGAGGGTTTTATAACCAACACTGCCTACCACAGAAACCCCTTTGTCTCTTCAAATACAGATATGTCTGTTTTCATGGGTCTGATTTGATATGTCCTTCTTTCTGTTTAGAAGCAGATCTCAACAGCTGATCAAACCTGAGAGAATGAAAACAACTGAAGAGCTTCCCGCCTGATATCGCAGCTGCTGTAGCTGCAAGCACTATACAGAAAGGAATTAATTCCTTTCTTTTTCTATAATTAAATAATTTGTATTTAATGAGGATCTGGCCATATCCAACCATTCGATCTCATGGCAAAGCAGCAGTCCCTTGCTTCTAACTAACCTTAACCTCTGTTGCACCCACAGACTTCCATTTATGCAACATCCAGGAATGTGCCTCCTCAGCAAGGAACGTGACTGGGGATCACTGCACCCCAGCCCGTATTCTGCACAGGCTCCTACTATCAGATGCCCATCCCTGTTCTGGGTCCTGGTCCCTACTCTGTAAGCCACAGGCTGCCTGTGTCCATAATCTTCCAGAGAGCTCCACCTGAGCCAGCTGAAACCAAAAGTGAGGGTCTCGCCGACTTTCCATGTGCAAGAACTTTCCTGGAGATCGGGAAGAGCCAGCTGTAGAGTGAAAAATAATTCTGTCAATCACAGCACGATTTGTTTGCCTAAATATAAGCCTGTAAGGTCACTTCAGATACCCTCATGTATGGTTCGCAGGTGATTGCAGAGGACTGGGAGACATGACACAGGGCCGTATCTTCTGGAGAGACAGCTAGTGGCTGGTTGGGGTATCCAAACAGCAAATAAAATCTCAGACACATTTACGCAGCTGAATCCTCCCCTCAGAAGCATAGAGGAACAAGAATAGGAAAAAAAGTCAACCCCGGTGTGCTAAGTAGCAGCAGCAAATCATTCCAGAGTATAGCAGAGGACAGCTGCCTCTGACCTCCTGGCACGAGAAAAGGCTGCGGTGTTGCACTTTCCCTGACCTTCCTCATTTCCAGCAGGGCAATAAAGTTTAATGTTCACTTCAATTGTCAGTCTGACCAATAGGCCTCACCGTCACAGAAATAATAGTAATGAAAAAAAAGTGCTGGTTTAGGCATATCTGTCGTTTTTAATAGGTTTTGTCACACAAGTACTCACCAATGAGAACAGAGGGTGGATTATATGTTCCTACATTTGTTCTTGTGCCCAGGTACCGAAATGACTGTGCAAAAAAGATCACATTGGAAATAGCTTCTTGTTTGGGTTTCAGCAACATGAACCCAATTTTTTCTCATCAAAGTGAGATGCACGGAGATGCAAAACTCCCAGAGACTCTAATAAAAGCAGTAACAGACCCCTGGACTTTGACTATGAGAATCAAATAAACTGAAAACAGAGGGGCAAGGGGGATCAGTCAGTGTCTGAGCAGATGTTACTCACCAGGCATGCTGAAAAATGTTAAAGCTATCATGGGCATGAAAGCATGAAAGATGGATAGGTTTTTATGTAATTACAGATTTTTGCATCAATTTTCTATGTATTTGCTTAACTTTCTGTTTATACAGTGTTCCTATTTCAACCCCCAGGTGAACAAGGATGATTTTTTTAAGTCCACAAGCTTACTAACTTGACAAAAAGTCGACCCAAAAGGGAAAAAGTAGACTTCCAAACCTTCTTTAATAAGCAATGCAAATTTTTGTTTGTATTTTTTCCTTTTTATGTTTTTGCTGAATTAGAGATGGATTCTGAGAATGTCGACAGTTCTTCTTCCAGAAAGATGCTTTTATGTTTCATTCTCTTTTAATGTCATTTGATACTCTGTTGTGTTTTTAACAATGCAAGAGGAACCACTAATTCATCCATTATTTATTTCTTTTTTTGCTTTGCTGTGTTTTGTTTTGTTCTTTTCAATCACTGTGTTTTAACACATTTTTGCCAGGTGTTTCAATTTTTATTTCTCATATGTCTTTGGCACTGTAGTAAAAGAGATTCTTATTAATATTTAAACTTCCTTTTCTGTTTGTTTGTTTTATGTAATACTCAAAACTCTCAGCATATGTAATAATACCATACATTCTCTGTAACGTATAAAGTCTTGCTGAAGTGACTTGGGAACTTGGGACCATACCTCACAAATGTCTCATTGCAAGGAGCATTACTCATTGTAGTCTTATTGTCAGTTCCATTGCACGTGTGTTTGCTCTTTCTGGCATATATTGATCAAAATTGTTCACATTAGAAATGCCAGATCATGGAACTGAGGTTGCATAAAGAATCATTGTTATTAAAGAAATGGCATTTTCAGTTATTGAAATTATTTTCTGTGCCTTTCAGTCAGGACCTCTGTTATAAACTCTTTCCTCTGTTTCAATCTTTGCAAGCAGAGGATCATGCTTGCAGTGCTTATCCTGGGAATCATAACATATATTTCTAGTACTTCCTCCTGAATTTTCTGACTCTTCTCCAAAGCTCTAGCCAGATCCTAGAATTATTAACAAGACAAAACCAAAACCAAACCCAAAAAAGCATGCTAAGAAACAGGAAAAAAATGTTTGCATGTATTCAAATCAGTCTTTGGTTTGAATAGATATGATCTCCATCTTTTGACCTAATCTTGTTCTAAGTCTGGCTGTAACATATCAAAGTGTTTAATATCTAAGTTCCATCTTCAAAAAGTATTTAGAAACTTCATAGGAGCCAAAGCTATGAAGTTGTGTGTAAGAAAGATTTTTTTTACATATACCTTGATAACAAGTTATATCAACAGGGTTTTAATTTACAAATACAATTCAGTACCTTAATAGTGAAAGATGAAATTACTGTTGTGATTATTCCTGGAATGAATATTCTGATTTGTAAATTAAGAATCTAGAAAACACTTAAAGAAAATTAAACATATTCAGATATGTCTGGTCAGTGTGTCAAATAGTCTTAACTCTACCCTGCAGTTTTGCTATAAAAACTACTTTGCCTTTAACTATGTATTTACTCCAATTTTTACCTACAAACACTAGTTGTGTGTACATCACACAACAGCAGCACTATATATTTAAAAGAAGGCAATCCAGAAAGCAGATCAGGAAAATGACTACATGTTGCTTTTAATTAATAAACATAAACCATCTGCTCAGTGCCCATGAACAGCAACAGGGCAAACAAGTTTTTGGAAAGAACTTTATTCCAGCAGTTACTGCAAGCTCAATTCTGGTTTACAGCGCACCTATTTCAAAGTATTAAAAGGTTACACTTTCTGAAATGTGTTTTGACAAGAATGAATATTTGCAGTTATGACTGGTATAAAACAGGTACTTTAAATGAGCTAATGAGCACTCATACTTCACATTTTGGATTTTTTAAAAATATAAAATAAGAGACTAACTCCTGTGGTGCCACAGGAACATGAATTCAGTGACGCATGTCTGTCCAGCTAACTGCAGCAATCCATTTACCACCACACTCACGCAGAACTCTATGTACACTGGTGAATAATATATATTAAGAAAATGTTTTATCATTGCAAAATACATATACTTGTCTGTTCTTGGTTTTACTAGAACACCTAGCTCTTTCTGTGACATGAGCTAAGATGTTTGTTCTTTTCAATCACTGTGTTTTAACACATTTTTGCCAGGTGTTTCAATTTTTATTTCTCATATGTCTTTGACACTGTAGTAAAAGAGATTCTTATTAATATTTAAACTTCCTTCTC
>VYZW01010870.1:1532-26232 GCA_013401315.1 Balaeniceps rex | reverse complement strand
AAATCACTTCTGGAAGGCCTTGACATATTTAATAATTGAATTGCTAGGTCTGCATTTTGCTGCAATTCATTCATATCTAAGTGTGACTTGTTAACCACATTAAGCTGATTTCTTCTGAAGGCTGGTGGGAAGCATGGAGTCCTGATTCCTGTGTTTGTATGTGATTACGGTACACCAGCAGAGTACTGGAAGGGAAAAGGATTTTGCCATCATTTTGTGAGCTAAATGAAAGGTTGAGGATGGCTCATCTGTGGATGTGCTGCTTACTGACTGACTGGTATTCGCTGCCTGTTTCCTTTTGCTTTCACAGAATCATAGAAGAGTTTGGGTTGGAAGGGACCTTTAGAGGTCATCTAGTCCAACCACCCTGCAGTGAGCAGGGACATCATCAACTAGATCAGGTTGCTCAGAGCCCCGTCCAACCTGACCTTGAATGTTTCCAGGGATGGGGCATCTACCACCTCTCTGGGCAACCTGTTCCAGTGCTTCACCACCCTCATTGTAAAAAATTTCTTCCTGCCTGTCTATCATCATCTGTGTCTTCCTTGTTGCCTAAAACTCTGGTCCTACCTTTTGGGGGCAGGTTTCCTATTCAATTTTATTTACACAGCCCTTAAGGGAGTGCCATGACTTTGAGTTCTAAGTCACATAGTAAATAAACTAATGCCCTGGTATCTTCCCCTTCATTTTTCTTCCCTATTCATTAGCTTAAAGGACTTGGCAGCTACAAGAAAGGGACATAATTCCTAGTGTGGATTACTGAGTAGCATTAAGCCTGTTTCAACAAACCTTCTTTGCATCAGTAGCATCGTAGCACATATCCTTGTGAAGCACAATCTTCATGTGAAATTGCATGTCGTTGGGATAGGCTTATATCAAAATGCAAAAAGACAAGTATCCACACTTTCGGCAGCTCTCTGCCATGCCTGCCTGGACTTACTTTCTAAAATGAGATTAAGCTGCTTGCATTGAAATCTGTATGTCATGCATGGCACTGAATGGGGTTACAAAGACTGTCTATATGCAGCTGAGACAAAACAGTTTAAAGAGATACTGTTTTCATGGGGCTTTATGTCCAGAACTCTTAGGTACCTAAAGCAGCAACGTCCATAAGCTTTGCAGGGGATTCAGAGAGGGAAAAAAAACCCAATTCAATTATGAGACCCTTTAAATACTACCACCAGGCTGGGAGGTAGCCGTTCCTCATGTATTGCTCAGTATGGTTCCAGCTCTCAGTAGAAACAATCTGTTGTTTATTCTTGCTGGACACATTTGAGATCTGGCGCATTTGGAGTTTTAATGCTTTGAATTTCAAGGAACCAGGTAGCATTAACTACTTCCATTTCTCTGCGGAGGGCATGTGAGCCATGAATAGAGAGTAAACCCTGCAACAGTCTGCAGCTGATCCCCTTCACTTTCAATACATCAAACCAAATTCATACTGATCTATGGGCTTCAGAGGAGTGGGACTTATGTTGAATTTGACCTGTTGCACCTTTGTACCATACAGTATTGGACACGCTACTTTCTCCTCTAGGCCTATTTAAATTTAACCTCCTGATGCTTAGCAGTTACTTCAAATGAAGACAGTCAGCAGTCCTCTGCTACGAACAGAGTAAGTCTGTTCTTATTCCAGTTCACTGGAATAAGTGTCCACTTTATGAAGAGAAAATTGACTACTCTTGTTGGGGCATTAGAGCATAAAAATGTAATTAAATCTGAGATAGCTATTTCTTGGAAAACGTGAGAAATTTATTGTCCAAAATGAATTCTCAGATTTGATATTTGGTAGAACAAAATTAATCTGTGAGTCTCAATTGGTAAACTCTTGTTCTGTTGGAGAAGATCTCTGTTTATCACTGGTCAGCGGTCTGCCTTTCAAAAGCACAATGACAACAGTAGGGCTGATAATATTTTCTAACCTGTTTAAACCCTGTCATTAAAAACCACCTGGAAATGGGATTTTTTTTCAGCAAGTTCCCAGACAGGTAGCTGTTTGTTAAAACTATAGTGTTCTTTTTCGGCTTTCAGAACATCTGTCCTGTATTTCATTTGCCACTTTTGCAGGGTGCAAATAACAGCAGGCACACAGAAAGAGCTATTAAAAATGTAAGAGCTATTCCAGTAAATCAGTTAGTTTGCAGTAAATCAGTTAGTTTACCATTACTGAAGTTCTGTATGAAGTGAGTCTCGCTGTTGGCAGAACAGGATTTTGTAATAAATAATACAAAATATTCTCTGTTTTTTAAAAGGGATTTTGTGGAGACACTTCAACAATAAAAGATTTAATGGGATACGTCATGATCAATAGAGCTGCCTCGTTGCATCTCAGAACATTGAAAATCCTGGTGTACACAGAATACTGGGAGGACCTTTGCCTTTTAAACGATTGTTACCAGCAGCTGATGCTTACTCTTTTCTAATTTTGAAAAGGTGAAAATCTGAACTTCTAAAGCTTGTGAAGAGTTCAGAAGAGTGAATTATCTCTCTCTACTGGAGGCTGCAGTAACATCAAGTGAGATACATTATGGTCAGCAGAGGCATCTACCTTGATGGGCAGAGATCCTTTGGAGATTAGAGTGTGCAGAGGAAATGATTCTCCACTGGAAAGGGAGACCACTGCGGAGAGTTAGATGGGCACACAGGAGAGAGCATCTCAGAAACAGATGGGCTCCGTCAAACAGATTTCCTGCTTTGCAGAGAAGGACAGAGGCAAAAGTGTATTAAGACTTGGGGAAGCTGGACAAGGTAGAGAGAAGAAAGACATAAGGTGTTATCCCATGTCCAGCCCACCCCTCTGTCAGAGCCTGTTGCCATCAGCAGACACATTGATATGCCAAAATCTCATAGATGTGGCTCTGCACTCCTCTCAGATACTGAAGCTATGTGTGTCCCACAGGTTGGCTCTACCCTAAATCAGTCACAATAAAGAAAAACTTCCAGTCCTGTATTGTTCTTGAAGTTCTCAGACTCTCCCACATTCATCTACTTCCATTACATTGTCTAATACAGCCAGATTCAACAGCAGTTTCATCAATGCCAAATACAAATTTAATATAAAATCCCTACATTTATTCTGGTTATACATCTAAGGACCACACTAATTCTATCAGGTTCTTTCCTTTTCCTTGTTTACTACTTCTTTAGTTTCCTGTCATCTGCACTTTTTGAAGATAAAGGTTTTCTTTCATTCCAGACTGAAAAAACTACTCAAAAGCCTAAGGCCAGGGACCAGTCCCTGTAGAACCTCATTAGAAATACCTCCACTCAACCGTAGTCTTCTGTTTAGAGAAGTGAAAAAAAAATTTTGGAACTTGTATGCAAAGCAAGGCCAAAAAGAGTAGCTCTTGGAAGCTCATGGGTGGATAATCACAGCAGAAAGATCTGTAGGAAAAAGCCTGCAGGAATAGAGAAAAGGAGTGATCAAGAAAACTACATCTCAATGATCATGAAGTATTGGGATAGCCAAACAGCATCTGGGATTATGAAAACCAATTAAGGGAAAAAGGAATGGGGCCATTTTCCCAGGAGGATGTTATGGTCCTACACCTAAATGAATACTTCATCTTTCAGAAAGAAAATGGTTTCCATTTGAGTAAGTCAGGGCACAGATGCTGGTTAGTGGAATGAGTGTAAGGACACGCAACTTACTGTTCCCAAGGTGGAATTAAAACTCATGGAGGTCAATGCACCTGGATCAGATGGATTGGACAGTATTCATCCTATACACTGAATGAACTAGCATTGAAATTGCAAAATTTTCTAATGAAACTAGCAAATTGAGAGCTTGTGCCATATGAGTAGCAAACAATAAATGTACTGTCTACACTACCAGAAGGGGAAAAAGTGACATAAGCAACAACAGGCCCGTTAGTCTGAATTCAGTGGCATACAAGATTAGGGAACAAATTTTAGAAGAAAGAGTAATGAAATACATGAAGATAAACCGATAAAATGCAACATGGTTTCACCAAAAATAATTTGGGTCTGACTTGCCTCGTGTTTTTCTTTGATGAAGTAGGTGATTTTTTAGACAAGAAAAAAGTAGATCTTATTTATCTGGATTTTTTTTTTTTTTATATGGTACCACACAAAGTCATTAGTTATGCTGAAGAAGATGTAAAATGCTTATAAGGGATAAGGCACAGACTGGAAGGCAGATAACAGTCTTGTAATGAAAGAAGAATCATCCAGATTGAATGGGATTATTAGTGCATTCTTCAAAGGCTGCTCTTGTGACTGATACTAAACTTTTTCCCTAATGATAGTCAGAATAATTAATGCCATATCCCTTGAATTTTGATGCAGTATTATAGTCCCAGTGGGAATTTGCCTTAGCTGATCAAATAAAGTCTTGCAAAATTTTGGGCTGGGGGGAGGTCAGTCCTCAAGGACTGTTTTGGAAAGCAATGTTCAATGTCTTTTATAGATTACCTTGGCACAAAAAGATGGATGTTTGTTAAGGAAATCGGGAGGTTTTGTCAATGCAGAGCTAGATAAGGATATTTTATAGAAGAATAAGGCAACCTTGAAGACTAGAATGATGGAAATACAGTAAAATGTAATAATACACAATGAAAAGCCATGACTTTAGGAATTCATACACAGTCTGCTTCCTGTACAAAGGGGTCTCATCAGCAGGAAACAGATGATGAGGAGAAAAACCCAGGTGACAACTTCAAAATAAATCTTAGTGACTATGTATGACCCAGACTGATTTGAGAAAAAAATGTAAGTCTTTAACCTGAGTTGGCTGTTTTTTCAGATTATCCTCTTAGGTCAGCTCCTTTGAATGACAGCCTACCCTTTCACAGAGACATTAATCTCTTATTTTACTGAGATCCTTCCACTCTGACCTGAGGTTCTGTCATGACAAGGTCAGCAAACCAGCTGCTCTGAGTTGGAGGGAAGATCCCACACCTGACAACCCTGTAGCAGAAAATTGCAGTGTATGCCACTGTGGATTACTCAAAGGAGAGATAAACTGCCATCAAACTATAAAACACAAGAGACTGCAAAACCAGCATCTCTGAGGAGTTTACTTAGACAGCAGGAAACTGTGCTGGAGGCAAAAAGAAAAATATGAGTATCCAGGAAATATTAGTAAAAATCCCAGGTGCACAGCATGCCTCTGAACGTTCAGAGTACTGGCAAATATTGACTCCAGCTCTAGCTGCTTATTATGACTGCTTTGCCAACTTTGCCAAGTCATAATGACGGAGAGTGATTATTTGCTTTTCCTGGTTTTTTTTTTTTTTTTACATCTTTCCTTGTTACAGATGGCTAATTTTACTGTGGGGAAAAAAAAAAATCTCTAGAAATATAGCTCAACTATTCAGCAGGTTACAGAGAGCAAAGAATAATCTGGGGGTAAGTCCTCTCTAGCCAGACTCCAACAAAGGACCCATCGGTTAGAAATGAGCATTATATCATACTTCCAGACTATTCACAGGATTAAACCAGCTGTGCATACAGTAAGCTCTCTTTACAGATCTGAGAGCAACACAGGCACCGAGACCCATTTGTTTTGGATGGTTTTCAAGACACAGCTATTGTTTATATTGTGCAGTGGCCCAGGGCTGCAGAAGAGGAAACTGTAAGTTGTAACGAGCAAGCCGGAGCGTGCGCAGCACTGCGCTCTAGGAAACGTCGGCTCTCCAACTGGAGATGGAGGTGTTTGGAGCAACTGCAATGACAGGGATGTTGACGTTGGAAGTGGGCTTTTATGTTATAAGGAACAGAACCAAAAAAGAAAGCAAATTCTTCAAGGTGGTATGGGCAGCTAAGCCTGGCGCTGACTCTGCTGCCAGGTGTGTTAGTCAGCCCAGTTCTGCCGGCAATAGCGGTGAAAACCTTGTGAAAACAAGATAATCAGAAGCAGATTTTGGCAGCAAAGTATCTAAGTATCTTTTTGGGTTTTTAGAAATTTTTAGAGAGCTGAATTTTTAATCAGAAAATTACATTCTGGGGGCTTGGTAAAATTCAGTATATTGCAGGATCAATATGTAAGTATTAGGCGGGCCTGTTCAGAGATTGTCTGCTGGCTGTGGGCAGGTTGTTGGGGAGGGAGCCATGAGATTACAAAAGCTGTGACAAACACTTGCTCTTGCACCCTGCCAGCTAAATGCAGGACAGATATATTGGTTGCTTCCCACCTGAGTATCGTAACTCTCTCTTGCCCTGAGGTAGCCTAATTATCAAGTGGGGAGCAGGAGAGAGGAGAGGGTTGCGGGAAATAGTACTTCTCCTCCGCAACACTTGAGAAAGGTCAGTAGTGAGGAGGAATGACTGCTGGAGATGGTCTGACATGTGGCTGGTGTTAGTAGAAGGCAGCTGTTCAGCCTCAGCTTAAAAAATCTATGATAAATCCAAAAGTGGAGTTACAAAGCAGAGAAACATGATATATGGCCAGAGGAGTAAAATCCTTGGGAAATGTGTAGGGCACTAAGCAAAAGAAGGCAGTGAATAAAACACACATGCCACATCAGCTGTGGCCTGGCAAGATGGTGAAGTTGGCAGGAGGCAGAGGCGAAGGCCGGCAGTGCAGGCTAAGCCCTGGCCGTGGCTGCAGCCCCCTCCCCAAGGTGGGCACCGAGGGTGGGTGCCAGGGGAAGGCAGATGCAAGCTGGGTCTGAGCTTTGCTTGCTCCTCTGGCAGGAGGTAACATCATTGTCTAAAGTGTTTTTATTTTCCATTATTTAAAAAAAACAAACAAAAAAGTGGTCAAGTTTCCATGAGTGTGTTTTGCCGGTCTGGGGTGACTTTCTCAACGCAGGTGTAAGGATGGGCAATGGTGTGGTCAGCCTGCCCGGCTGGCTCGGTCCCTAGCCCTCTGCCCTGGCATCCCGAAACCCCAGCTCTCCCCTCTGCAGGTGCTGCCACTCTGTCAGAATGTGCCAAGCAGTGGGATGGTTTCCTACTAGGAACCATTTTAAACAGAAACTGGTTGTAAGACACTACAATGAGATAGTTGAGTTCTATTTTGTGTCCTTACTTGCAGGCAGAGTTGTGCAAATCTCCTGTCCTCCCTGTTGAACAGGACTCATATCTGAACATTGCCGTGCAGTACTTCAACAGGAAAAAGTATGAAGAAACCTAAAGAGGGAAACCATTGGGGAAGTGCGTGTTACAAGCAGTCACTTAGCTGAGGTGCTTGGGAATAGAGAAGGTTTAGAGACTGTCACCTGATGTTGCTAACTCTACCAAAACCCAGAAGGTTCAGTGATTTCAGTTTAGAGGATTGAGAAAGTGGAAACAGAAAAATTAAAATGAAGCAATATGAAGGAGCAATGACACGACTGGACCCAGACAGGCAGCTGGAGGGATGCTCAGTCTCTCTGCAGCAGAATTTAAGTGGAGAGATTTCAGGTCTGCTCGACTACTGCTCTTTTTCCCATGCAAAACATCACTGGTTTTAGTGAGCTTAGGAGATGGGCTTGGCAGATATTGTGTTTCATCTGGCTGTTTGGAAGGACGTCTAACAGCACTTCTGACCAAGCTTAAATGAGAGTTAATGGGGCTGTCCTTAGTGCCCTGTGAACATGGTGTACATTTCCCTCCCCTCAACCTGTGGGGAATAAAACTTTACATATTCTCCTGCAAGAAATTAATGTTCAGGAAATCAAGCGGTGTGAATCAGAGCATCTTTGTGGGCTGTAATGGAACAACTTCTGTTCACATGACTGATGTGTCTGGCCCCTTACCCTCTGAGACTTGGAGGGCAGGGATTGTTTATACCTAAGTGCTGACCTTCACCTCTGCTTATGTTCTCAGTCTCCTCTAAAGAAAACAAATGTATGTACTGGAGTGATTTGTTATTGCACAGGTCTGGCAAGTCTGAGGTTTGAGCATGAGAGTTGCTCTTTTGTGCTCCTATTTCATGCTCTGCTGCCTTTTCCCTGCTCTGAGATCCCACGCACCCTCCAAGCCCTTTCTCTGGGTCTTCTCCCATATGGAGATACACCCGCCGCGTGCCCTCGACCCACGTGGACCATTGCCTCCGCCATGCAGCTCGGTGTGGGAATTGCATGTGCTGGGAGCTGGAGCAGCCTGAATGGCTCCCATATGTGTTTTCCTAATAGCAAACACGGAGCATATCATTACTGAATTCACAAATAGACTGCTAATAAACACCCACACTCATCTCCTCGAAGAAAAGATGTCATAACTCGTTTCGTCGTTTTCACTGTTGTCAGTGAATGTTATCTATTTATGGGGAGTAGCTCAGGTTGGCACAGTGAAGGCACCAGTATGAAGGCTGATTACATTAAGCACACTGAAATTACTACCATATCAAAACAGAACTGGTTGAACATCTTCATTTTATTAAATTTTCTGACTGTAAATAGATTTTTTTCTGACAAAACTGGTCTTCTTGCTAGGAGCATTCCTTTCTAGAGAATTAAGAGAAAAATATGCTTGGAAACTCATATTTCAAAATGGGAATGTCTACCTGAAAGCAGAAACCAAATTGCTGTAATGACTTTGGGAATTATAGGGTGCTCATTGTACCCTCGGAGCTGTGCTGCCATGGCCAGTTTGTCTCTCATCAAGTCATTCTAGAATTAGTAATTCTCAATTCGCTTTGCTTCATCTCCAACAAGTTGGGATCTGGTACATTGAGGGAAACCCAGCCTGGCCCAAGACCCTGACCCACAGAAGTGAATGAGGGCAAAGTCATGGCTATACAGCTCCTATGAGACATTGTGACAACCCTTCTCATCTCAGGTTTGGAGTGCTTGAAAAGAAATATTTGGCTTTTTATTTGATGTTTTTTGAAACAACTCTAAAATTTCCATAGAAGTTCAATAGGATTTTGTAATCTTCAATTACTTTTGAGTTACTTACGAAAATCAATGTTTCTTGTTAGAGCGGAAATCTTCCTGGTTTTGAGCTAGCTCCATAGTACATGTATAGGTATATATCCACATATATATAGGTATATATAGGTGTATATATCCACAGCTCTTTTTAAGAAAAGGCAACTTCAAGTCTGTAGCTTTTGCTGTTTCCTGTACAGCAGAGATTCTGCACAGTTTCACTTTTCAGCACTCAGCTGTGCCAGAAATAATGTATGCCTAGGAAAACAGAGGTTTTTTTCCTAAACAATAACTTTCAGTTAAAGACACTGTAGAGAATAAGGTTAAGGGTTAGGGGCTAAAATTCTTGAATGCTGCTGGGAGAGCCTCCTGTGTAGCTCTGTGCTGCTAGTCACTGAGACTTTTTGTTAGATTGATTGGGAATTATCCATTAAATGTTTGTCCTTTTGCTGTCAGAGAAAAGATTTTCCAGAAATGTGAAAGTATCCAAAGGGAATTTTCTACTTAGACCAAAACATTTGTTTTTTCCTTAAGCCATCAAAGTGAAATATTGCATCGCTGTTCAAACCAAATAGCAGTGCTTCACTTTTTTAAAAAAAAAGGGAGCCATTTTGTTTTGTGCTCAACACCGAAGTGCAGGTGCCTCAAAGGAGGTGTAGTTCATGTTCCCAGCTTTCCTTGTGGGTGTACTACAACTTCCCTGAGACCCCTGGCTCTCTCCTAATATTACACTGCCTGATATTTCCCAGAAACTGAATGATTCAGCTGAGCTCTCTGAAATCAAGTTAGAATTTAGAAGCATTTTTGTCCCACAGAAAGTTCTGTTAATTAGCCCTTCCTTTGATTTGGGATTAAAAAAAAAAATTTTGGATTTCCCAAAGGACAGAAATTGTGATTTTTTGCTCAGCTCAGTGGCTTCTCTGGCTGTTGCTCAGTCACTTGCTCTTGTGAAAAGGGAAGAGAAATTGCTCCAAACAGAAGTACTTTAGTGTGGTCACTGCTTCAATTTGAATTCAATTGCACTTAGAATAAGCCTGAGAGAGAGTTTGGCAGATACATAATGTGCTAAATGACACGAAAATGTAATTATTATGATACAGCATGCATTAACTGAGAATTTCTGATGTAGGTAAAAAAAGCAGCAATCCTTAGAAAAGGATATTCCTGAAGAATAAATGGTAGGCAAGTGCCAGGAAAGTGAGACATATCTTTTAAATTTATTTTAATGGTTAGCTTTGGCTCTAAAAATAAAAATGCTGATTAATTACTTTTTTAAAGCACTTTAATAATGCCTCTATTTAACCTTTACAGCAACCTGGTGGAGCAGCTGAATTTTAGTACTGCCAATTTAGAGATAATTAAGGAGCAGATCTGTTAAAACATCTTCATTTTGGATGCTTTCTATGTTTTTAATGCCCACCTTGAGACACGCAGTGGCTGAAGAGCCTCTGCACCTTCTGTTGGTGTCAGGCCAAGTTGTGGCACCTCAAAAGATTTTGCCCCTGAGGCCCCACTGTGAGAATCTGCATCCGTGGGCGTCCACAGTGATAAAATGCTCCTGAAAACGCACCCCTGTGACTGCGTTGCTCCACGCAGAGTCAGGCAGATGGTTGTCAGATCATTGAACAGATGCAGACTACAGGCATTTATCCTGGCTTTCCAGCCCAAGTGTTGCCCAAGTGTTTCCAGAGGCATGTTAAAATTAGTCCCATAGCAAGGCAGATTGAGAGTTAAGGTTTGATTTTTGGAGAAGGAATCATTTTGATGTGCACCTGCAGAAGAGCAGAGAAGGTCAAAGACTCGCCCCGCGCCCCAGCTGCCTTCGGCAAGTGTCACAGAGGGGTTTGCAACCCCTCGAGCATCGCGCAACACTTGGCCTCAGGTAGCACCCCTGTGGTCCTAAGCTGTAATTGTTAGGGTGCATTTTATCATCTTGAGATGTCTGAAATAACATCAGGGCTGTCTCATAACCCAAAGAGTTGGGGAGAGGGTTTTTGCAGGCACCTAGAGGCATGTGTTGCACATACTGGAGTGTGGCATAAGAGTTTTTGAGACTGAAAACCTTCCGGGATAGTGTTGGACAACCGTATAGGGTGGAGATAGTCAGCTGCATCTGCATTGCCTTCCGGGAGCTGCTCCTGTGGTCAGCAGGACCTCCTGCAGCCAGGTCGCTCCCTGCCAGGCACTGAGAAATCAGCAGTGAGGGTGGTCAGAGGTCCAGTGCTCGTGGCCACTCCCTGACCACCTCCTGTTCAGCGGGGTGGGTGCATCCAGCAAAGCTGGCCCATTTGGTTGCCACAGGCACAATCACAGCCATACCTCTTAGGACAGATGAGAACAGTTTCACTACCTGCGGTGGTTGACACTCCTACAAATACTTTACTTCTGCAGCCCTCCGACGGCTTTCCCATAGGCTAAGGGTTTGTTTGCCAGAAGGGGGGTCTGAGGTCTTGCTTAGACAGAGCCAAGATAGACTTTTTTGAGGACAATGAAGACCCAGGTCTTGTGTTAAGACATTCCTCAGCTTGCTTTCAAGAGGTGCAAACATTATGGCTATCATCAGTAAGAATCTGTGTTCTTCCCTCCTGCAGGTTCTGGGGCAGTTGCTGGTTCCAAAGTAGCAAAAAAGAGAGGGGAGGCAGAGGGGGAGGGCCAAAGAGGATCCTAGTGTTTAAAAATGCTTTATCAGGGCTTCTATTCTTACAGAAAACCCAGCAGGAATGGAGAAAGCTTGAAAGCAGCATACAGACAAAGGAGCAAGTATGGGAAAATATGTGCACTTCCCTGCCACGGATTAATAAGAGAAGGAACATATTTTAAGTCAATGGATAAAGCATTGCTCGTCTGAATGGCAGGAGTTTAGTTCTGGAAGGAAACCAACCATCTGTCAAATCTGAATATTTCTTTGGTTAATTAATAAATAAAGTGAACTGTTGGAACAGGAACACAGAAACTTTCCTGTTTCAGGCCTGTGTAATCTAGCTGCCTGCCTCTGACGATGACCAGCACCGAACACCTCAAAGAAAACTGCAAGAAGCAGCTCACTACTGGGTTATGAAATAAATTGCAAGACCAGTTTCTTCCTAAACCTCACTGGTCAGAAGTTGACTTATGCCTTGATGTGAAAGGTTTGTTCCCTATTTCTAGTGTTTCCAGCTCTCACAGTATGTAGAGTGCTTGAAGCCCTGACCATGCACTTCTGTTATTAAATCTCAACTTTCTTTAAAACAATTGAACATATAAACAAAACAAAAGAAGAAAAAAGAAGAAAAAGAAAGAAACTGAGAGCCTTCCCATTTGTGGGGAAGACCAGAAATCTCTTGACAAGAGATTTCAAAGGCTGACATGGGTTCAAGGCAAGACTGGACAAATACATAAGAAATAAATGCAGTGTGTGTTACTAATTACACAGAAACCACTTCTAGCACAGCAAATGTCTCTACTTGAAAACAGTCAGAGACTGGAAGAATATGAGAGGAAAATACCCCACGTTCTTGTACTGCTCTTGCTCTTCCCTTGGGAAGAGCAGCTATTGGAGACAGGACTAAACAGACTTGTGGTCAGATGCAGAATGGCCTTGCATACAGTAGGTATCATTTACATTTTGAAAAATCCTACCCAAATTCATAAGGCTAAAGCAAGAATCTCAAATTATTTATGTTTCATCCACAAGCTAGTTTTGGTATATTATCTGGAAAAGCTGTGGGTTTTTTCCCCAATGTCTAGGATTGAGCACATATGTTAGAGTATTCAGGTATTATAATAGTCAGTGTTGAAACGGTAAATATTGTAGTTTTAGAATAGTAGCATATTATATTATTTATTTTGTTTTATTTAATAATAGTAAGAATGTGCTGCATTTTCATAGAAACTACCAGTGAGAGTTCTTTTTAAAAATAAGAACTTATGAGGACAGTTTTAGTTTAGCTACAATTCAAAATAACCATTTTTTTTTTTAAATAGGGAAAAAAGCCTGCCAACTATTGTCAGGCAGTGATTGCTTCTACTGCAAGACTGACACCACAGCACAAAGTTACATTCTCCCCCAGGAAACCACTTTCCCACGTGGCTTCACTGGAACAAGCACTTGCTAGAGTTGAGTGGGTGCTCAGTGCCCTGCCACAAGGTCCTGGCTAAGGAGAACCACGGTGTGTTACATACGCGGCACCGAGCAAGAGCCCCTGGGCTCCTGCAGCGATGCAAATTTGGAGGGAGGTGAAAACTGTGAGGAAGGAAATGAGCCCGTTGGCTACTTGTGATACAATAAGAAATGCAGAATTTGTGCACGCCAGCACAAATAGTGTTTTTAAGAGCAATAGATAGCATCTTCAGGGATGTTTTATTTTTAGCTTGAAAACTTTAATGTGGCTAATTAACTTCAATTGGGATGTACAGCATAAACAAGCAGAAGCCTGCTGGGGAGATTAATTATTCACCATAGGAAGGGCCAAGGTGTATATGAGGATGCTTGAAATGGGAAAGGGGAATTCTCTGTCTGGAAATGGCTAAAAGCAAGGCATAACCTGAGTTCTGTGTGGAGGTTTATATTTGTGTGATGATTACATGAGACTAAAGTTAAGGTGGCTACAGACTGAAACTTGTGAGGGTTTCTTTGCACAGCATTTCTGTGTGAAGGTAGAGAAGCTACAGCACCTGAGAAGGTATCAGTTCACTGAGTCTGCACTGGATGAAGAAGTTTGTGTGTGGTGTCATCTAGTGTAGCACATTACAGCAGGGACACACCCCTGGCTGCGTCACAGTAGAAACAATGGTAAAAAATGTTAACCGGCAAGGAGAAGGAGAACTCTTTAAAAACCTCTGTAGGATCATCTCATCAGTCTGAACTCTGTAACCCACTGACGTGAGGGAGGCATAAGAACAGACTGAGTCTGGCTGACACAGAGGTAGTTCTCCTTGGCTGGAAGTTAAACAAAAAAACCCCAACCCCTTCAGTGATGAAGACTACAGTCTCTTCCCAGCCATGCTTTGATTAAGTACCGTGCAGGTGAAGCAACAGGAAACTACAAAGGCAAAGATGCTCGATTTTATGGCTTGGTGCACTCCCAACGTCACAAGTCTGTCTAATGCAGTCCTGTGGAAAACAGCCCTTGCAGCCTTGCTGGTGCAGTCCTGCTGCCACGCAGCTCTGGGAACCCTACAGACACTGCAGCAGGGAGAAAGCTGGAGGTGGCCCATGTGTACATTCTCCCTGTCTAGAGCTAGCATATCCTTCAGGTCAGGAGGAACGCTGCATCACTCATTTCTGGGTTTTCTCTCTGTGTGTATGTGTGCATGTGAAAGAGAAAGAGGGAGACTGCTCATTTTTTGTGTCTCTTAATTAGGAGCATCGTTACCATGGCTCTGAGAAGAATTCAACCATCATGAAGACGGCTGTCATCACTCCCCCATGATACAGCTTGCAGGAGGCCAATATAGTCAGCTTTCTGACTGAGTTAGAGGTCAGAGTGGGAGGCAGAGGACCTACATAACAGCTCTGCCCGTTAGAGAAGACAAAACACAGTGCTCGTGAGTCACTGCTCAGCATGTGCCTGTGTACGCTTTTCTGGTCTCTCCACCCTGGAACCCCCCCAGCCAGGATTCAAGACCACTGCTGCTGGCTATGCTGGACTCCAGGGCTGCATCCTTCTCCTGGGTGATCAGGCATGCAACCCTTCATTACATGGCTGGGCTGTTTCTTGACTGAGAAAAAAGAGAGGGAGGTGGTCTTCTCCCAGCTACACCCGCCTTCTGCATCAGCATGGTGTGGTGACCACACTGTGGTGAGCAGTGGAGGCATTATTGGTGATGAGCCGCTTCCACAGCTTTCTGACATGAACAGGGCAGCTCAAGCTTCACAGGTCTGTTCGTGTCCATGCTGCCTACATAGGTACCCATCCCTGCACCCCCTGACCCACTGATACCCTCTACCAGGTTTTCTTTGCTTACATCTCAGGATTCAAATTGTAAGAGATGCAGAGAGATGGGCAGAAGGCAAGATGAGTTGCCATGAAGGCATGGTGTCTATGAAACTTATTCAGGTGTTATCCCTGAAGACACAAAGGGAGGGAGGAAAGGACAGCAGGAACTTACTGACTCTTCTACTAGAAGACAAGACTAGACAAGAGTCTTCTAATACTACTCTTCTATTCAACCTTCCCCAGTGAATGAGTGTGTGTGAGCACCTGTGATGGCAATTTATAAACACCAATAATTAACCCTGAGCCGGACCAGCCAGCAGCCTTCCCTTGCCTGTAGGTGACTCGGTTCAGCAGGGGCTGCTTGTACATTCTGGCTGGGTACCTCATAGCAAACACACAGCCGTTCTGTCTGCTGCCGCTTTGCTTGCCGTCTGTGAGGATGCTGTTGTCCACAGGCTGATCCCACCTCTTCCTCATCGTAAACTGGATATGACCAAAGGACCCCATTGCCACTGACGTTAGGGAAGAAAAAGGCACATAATTGACTTTGTTTTGCATCGTTTTGTTAATAAGCCAGCTGTATGGGCAAATGTCATTTAGGCCTTTCTTCTGAGACAAAAGATTTTTTCCTGTCTAATTTAAAGCATTAAAATCTGCCAAATCTAGCCATTAGAACTCTACATGTAAATTCAAGCCATAAAGTTACCCAAACACTTAAAGCTTAAGTAAATTTGCAGTAAGATGTGCATAGATTTATTCCACATATGGCTCCCCATGGGAGTTTCACAGATAAATCCCTGTGCATCTTATATCTTATTGTAAATACGTACACTAATGATACATAGAAATGGCTTTCACAACCATGACTCGCCAGTAATGTTTGTTTGCATTAATTTTTATATTGTATTATAAAAAATCAGTGATGATTTAATACTGAGGAATTCCTACCACTCTGTTATGGCCCTCTGCCGAGGAGAAACTAGCACAGAGATCTGCAAACAGTGGTTTAATTTGCCTAGCCACTGTATCTCACCTACTTGCATATCAGTAATAGTCCATCTGCTGCTGACAGTCTGTTCCAAACACAGTAATATAACAAGTAATAGTATTATAGTAATGTAACGCATCACAGCAAACCATCTCATAAAGAACACAAAGTGTTTGCCAGGGTAGGTTTGAAAATACTTGGTTTGTGTGTTATCTTTTTTTGCCAGTGTCATTATGTTAGGAATGAGGCTTATGTGAATAATTGCTTGATGCTTGAGCAGAAAAAGTTAATATTTATTCAGGCAAATGGTCTGTATGGAGGAAGCTTGATGCAACTGGACACAAGTCTGTCATCAAAAGAGGTTTTTAATATTTTGATGGTGGTAAATTTTTCCTGAGTGTTATGACTGATTTTGGTCCCTTTTTTCTTCTGAAACCAAGGGTACAAATCAGTATTATACAGCTGGACTTAGCAGTGGGAAACCTATTGGGTTGACGAGAAGGGGCATGACTCTGTCTTCCTAATCCACGCTACTGAATTTTTCATTCCAAGATGCACTGAGAAACTTTTGTTCTCAGTCGCATTTGACACGCGCCTTTCCTCTAGTGGGGAGTGAGCCAGAAAGAACAGTGGCAGCTGGCAGAGAGAAAAGTACCAGTGCCACCTAAGAGGGAAGGACTGCAGGACCCCTAAAGAAGACAAGGAGGTCTGCTGAACCCTGTTCAGACCTGTATCCTCTCTGCAGTTAAATAATTCATCAGGAACATGCAGCCTTCAGGCCCAGAGTTAGGTGCCCATATTAGTGCTCAAGTTTTTTTTATTGTACAAAGGTTTGCATCTGAAGAAGTAGGCACAGGATTTGTTTAGGGTTTGGGGATTTGGGTTTTTTTCAGATTTGTGCTAGTGGGTTTATTCCTCCAAGAAATGATGCTAATGACATTCTGGATATAACACAATTTTGTTACTAAAATGAAAGCACAGAACTATGTGCTTGATGGATATTCTTGTTTATGTGTAGCAGTCAAAACTTCCGTGTAAGTGATAAATCTTTAAATAATTGTAAATGCCCTCCAGTTACTATACTATTCCAGTGATCAGTATTACACTATCCCAAGGGAAGGGAAGGGAAGGGAAGGGAAGGGAAGGGAAGGGAGAAAGGGAAAGGGAAGGGAAAGGGAGAGGAGAAGGGGAAGAAAACCAGCACTGCAGATGTCCGTCCCTTCTGATCAGGGTCTTGGGACAGAGGAGGAATGAGGCTGAGCCCCCATGGCCTATAACGCTGGATGAGACACTGCTGAATCATGCAGTAGTATGAATTTGATGTGGGTTAGGCACGGGCGCATGACTGCATTTCTGTCCAGATAGTCCATGCACGTGCTGCAGAGTCTATGCTGGCTTCCTGCCAGCTCTGGCAGGGCTGACAATACCTGTTCAGGAGCACAGCATGGTGTGAATACATGATATGGTATGAAGCCTGCCTGTATGAACATAACCTCTTGATATTGTTTCAGCAGATTTGAGCTGGCAGAGCGAATTTATTTTGGATCAATGCTTTGCATTATGTGGCCACAGCGTTTCTGCTCCTATGTTAGCAGCCCTGAAGTCAGACTTGCTGTACAGTCAAACCACGGCTTGAATTGGCATAGAAAGAAGAGCTATTTAAGGTCATGGTTGTGGCAGACTGCTGGATCTGTCTTGAGCAGCTTGTGTAACTGCTCCACAAGCTCTGCTGGCTCCGAGCATTGTGGTGTCTGAGTCTGTCACTGTATTTGCTTCTGAGAAGGGGAAAATAGCTAGAGAGGTACAAAGGGAACATGTTTCCATAGGTTGCCCCCGTTATACCAAAACTTCATCCAGCTGTAGCACGTGGTGAGGTTGCAGTTCAAGTGGGTTCTGCTGTCCAAGACCACATTTTATAAAACCAAAACCTCTATTGCAGACATGCTTCTGTCTTTAAAGAGAAAGCATTATTCATTAAAATCAAACTCTCTGATGTTGAGATGGAGCTTTCCTGGGACTTAATTATATCAGGTTTAAAAGGACAACAGCCAAGGATGTTAGGCTTTCCCTCTCATGAGAAGAAGTTCCATTTCCATAATTTTAAACTCCCTTTAAAAATAAAGGCTGGGAGAAAGACTTTGGAATAATTCTTTCTCTGGTTGGGAGTTAGAAATTAATAGATCTGAATCGTTGCATGAATACTGGTGAAAAATGGGTCACAAAGTTTATAAACTGCTCTACAGTCTAGTAAGGGCAGAGGACACCAGCTCCCTAGATTTCATCTAAATGCTTCAGGGCAAGATGTCTTTCAGTCTAGACAGCCCTTCTTTGCAGAATGGAAAACTTCAGGGTGACTAGGGAGAATAATTACTGAAATATTTGAAGTTAGACTAATATATTGGACATGCCATCATAGGTATGCTTTCGATAACATCTTTTCCACACAGATTTTTTTTCCAGTTAATATCAGTGGCCTTATTTTGCCACCTCTGTCTGGATATAACATCTACCAAAGATCCAAGGTTCAGATAGAGTTGCCTGACATCCTTTCTCCCCCAGACACAGCACGAAAGCAGGCCCCTATTTTGAAAAGTAGCTTGCATGTATACAACTGTAGAATAGTTGCATATTTAATGTAAAAATATCCTGAAGTATCTAAAAAGTACATGTTCTTTATTATTATGGCAGAAAACCAGTACAATGATTTTCAGAAGTCTAGTGGGACCAGTCTAGCAGACGTCTTCAAGTCATGCACCAGCGTTTAAGTTCAGACACTTGTACCGCATGGAAAGAGTGGGTGGGAGGTGCTGGTGGCAGAAAGCAAAGGCTGGGACAGGGCAATAAGACAGAACTTCCCCAGGTTTGTGCTGAAGCTGTAATTCAGGCTGGAGATCCTCTGATCAGCCTGGATATGTATTACCTGCAGGAGAATCAAACACCCAGTCCTGCAAGGAGCCATTCTCTTACTTTGTTGAAAAGACCGTATGTATTGGGAAACCTTCCAGGATGGCATAAATCTCCTCATCTTACAGCTAACAATCAATCAGTCCTATGCCATTTTAAAATGCAGCAAGGTCTTAGAAGTAAGAAATTCTAGTATAAGACTCATGAATTAAATCAGCTTCCTTTAATGTAGGCAGGGCCACTTTTAGAGTCTTTCTCTGAAAGTCCATTTTGAAATGAACTGACTTAAAAAAATCTGTACAGAAAAAAAGCTGTACAGAAATGTACAGCTCTCCTTTGTCACTTTGTGGAATAAAATAACAGCAAAGGCTGAGACTGTTGATTTAAAATGCAAATAAGAAATGTGCTCTGCAGGACTTATGACCTCCTCTGTGTAGGCACAGGTGGAACTTAGGGAGAGATTTCTTCCTCTTCTAAAGTCGACACTTAAGAAAAGTACCTTAATTGGTCACTTTATTAAGTGCTTTGTCTTGATGATTGTTTTTTTTTCCTCAAAGAGGCAGGGAAATAAGAAAAAAACCCCACCATCAAGCACATCTTAAACATTTGCATTTCCATAATATCTGGAAATACACATGTATTTCACTCTAGCATTTAGCACAGTAATAGCATTCTGGAGCGAGAAAAACACAATTGTTCTTATGTAGTGGGATGTTATGCCTTGACATGATCACATTTAAAAAAACTATTTCACTTTGGCTGTGGACGAACACTGTCTTCCATGTGGAACTTTGCTGGTGAAAAAGAATGCTCACCCCATCCTGTCCTCAGTTTCTTGACACTGCCCTGCAGCTAGAGGCTGCTGCTCTGTGTCTGTCAGCACAGGCACTCGTGTCAACACTCCCTAGCTTGCTTCAGTCCAAAAGGGACCGGCTAGCTTAAAGAAATCAAGTGGCAGGTATTTGTTCATAGAGGTCATTTTAACTAAATTGCTTAGGGAGCAATTAGACAAGCAGCTCTGATAACAGGTAGCAAAAAGCCGGACGTGAGCAGGGGTGATAACCTTACCACCAGCACAGCTGCTTGAAAACAAATGTTTGTCTGTCTTGTGTGGGGCAGATGACAAGTTACCTTGCCTGACTACGATATAAATTGGATGTGAAATTGTGTAAATGGGAAGAGGAGAAAAGCTTGTTTTTATGGACTAAGTAATATAAATCATCTACAAGTATTCACTCAAGTATTTTTTTGAGAACCTTTAAAGATTTGTCTTTTTTTTAGAGAATGCTTTTGATTAAGTAATCGATCATGATAAAACATGTTTCAGTGGTTTCAGGTAGATTCTGTTAAGCACATCTTCCCACATTTTAACAGCAACTGTCTTCCTGATAAAGAGTATATTCATTATTAGATGTAGTGGGGAAGCTTCCCATTGACCAAAATCCCCTTCAATGAAACTTAGCTGAAGTCAGAGGAGATAAGGCAACAAAGAATATGACATTTGCTGTGTTTTACAGCAAATGCAAGCAATCCCAAAGATGAAACCAGAATGTCAGTAGGTACATTTGACTAGTTCAGAGAATGGTGCAGGAGAAACATAAATGTGGGTGAAGAATTTAAACACTTGCTTCAACTTTTGGATCTCAGATTACCCCTATGGCTGCATCTCTCTCTAGGAAGTTGAATGTGCCTGGAACCGTTAGTGCTGAGACCAACCAGTACAGCACATCCCACATCCGTGACGTTATATGCTCTCTTATCCTCTAAAACTGCTCTTGCCTGGGGACTGCTTGGGAGGGTGCTGGCTGGTCCAAGCTTGAACTGCACCAGGGACTGCTCTGCCCCAGCCTGGTAGAGGTGCTTGAGTCTCAGTGCCCAGGGACAATCTTGCACTGTTTAATAAACTAGCACAGATTTAGCCTGGGTGTTTCACTGGGCCAGCCAACGTTTATGGCAGTGGTTCATTGCAGGTTATTCTATATTGCACAATGCACGATGCTTGAGACTTGTCGGTTTGTGTGATAGAATTACATAAGCGAAACCTAGAATTTATGGACAGTCATAATGTCACCTGGAAGTGAGGCAGGGCTGGTTTTCAGAGCTATAGCTACAAATGATATTTATGTGTACCTTGTTATTTTCTGTATGGAATCTCAGCAATCCACAAACTCCTTAAGGGAAAGATTTTTCCTTTTCTCCAGAGGAAGGGTCGGAAAGTCCCTGGGACTGTTACTATGATACTGACAGTACTTTGTATTGTCCTTTTGTTGTTGGTACTTTGAAGGAATTAGGAACTGCAGCCCAATATCAACCTCCTTTTGAAGTAAACAGTAATGAGGCATTTTAGTTATTACTACCCCTAAGAACCTCACTGACCCCTGCCAAAGCTTGCTCTGTGCCACCTACTGTGCCGCAGCACTTCACAATAAATTTGATTTACCCGAACAGATAGGCAACTAGTAAATGGCAGGGGTGAAGAAGCCTCAGAGTGATAACTGCTGGCAGAGGAGCCACCCAGGGTGGGCTACAGATTGCTGTCAGGGTTTGCCCTCTTGATAATCCAGAAACACTTAAGAAACTGGCATGGATTGATTCTGCCATCATTTGTCTTATTTTTTGAAGCTGTGATTTCTGTTATCTCAAACATGCTGAAGGAGATAACAAATGCTCAGTTCCATTTTATCCCTCAGCTTGGAAAATCAAAAGATAAAGAAGATGTAGATCTGATGCTTAAATAGGATCAGGTACTTCAAAGACAAGACTATTTTTCTCCTCAGGTGTTCAAGAAATTTCTCCTCCAAAAAAACCCTTTCTTTGTTCCTGTATTTTAGAACATAGAAAGCATGCGGTACTAAGGCTTGCCCTCCTTATTCACACAATTTCCATCTTGCTAGAAACCGAGGTACCACAGAAGAGGTGGAAGTTTAAAACTATCTATTCTCCTACCATTAAAAGATGTCTTTTGTATTCAGTTTCAACAGCTTTGAATGTGAAAAACAAAAGAATCTATTTCTAAAAAATTATTCCCTATCAAATGTAATTATAAACCAATTAAACTCTCCAGAAGCTTGCTTTTTGCCTGTAAGAAGTAACAACCCACAAAGATCTTCCACAAAGAAAAACTTTAAAAGCCTTTCTATATATTTATTTATATACATGCACGTATACTTCAAACTTTAAATGATATTGCCCTGTTAACTAATCCGCTAGATGCATTAAGGGTAATTTTGATTGCAGTCACAACTTTAGTGAGATAATAAAAGTGAACCAGTTCACTGAACTGAACAACAGAATCCTAAAACATGCCTGGGGCAAAGGTAATTTATTTTATAACAATTTTTAAGTGTATGTGTTAGTGCCGAAATTACCCATCTGTATTTTTCTATCAGTGTCTTCCTCTTCCTGGGCCTGTTTTGAAAACTATTCCTAAGCTAAATATGAATGTAATTTTTTTAAATAAAAATAAAGAAAATGTCAGTTCTGGTTATTTAGGAAAGAGTATTTTGGTCAGTAATACCAAAGTATTTTGTCAGTAATACTGAAGGAAGTTAACACAAAGCATATCAAACACATCCTGGGTATAATCTTGATTAAGCCTCAGGTAGATTTTCTGAACAGCTCCGTGGATAAATAGAATCTAAACTAAGGAGATGAAGCCCAGAAAGATCTCAGGAACCATAAGCATCCACAGTACTTCATGGTCATGTCCCCTTTTGACTCAGAAAACTTCTCCAACTGCTTATCTTCTACAGTTAAATGAACCCTGTTTTTCGGGGGGGGGTGGTGGTGTGTGTGTGTGTTGTCACTCAACACACTTATTTACCTGTTTATTTGTGTCCAGCCTCTGCAAAAAAGTTTGAGGGGAATTCCAAAGTTCTCTGGATGTTTCCACTGTGCTGATATCGAGTAAGTGTCACCACCAGACTTCAAACAACTGCTCAAAAAATGGAGCAGTAAAGCCTTTCTCATGGGCACACACAGAGTTTTCCAGCTGATTTTGATGGCACTTGCATGGGCACATACCGACGGCATTTGGACGGCACCTCAGAGGTCCAGATCTTCAGTTTCTGTCTGAACTTGTAGAGGGGCAAGCACCTTCCTCACTATCGCTCTGCAAAAGAGTAACGGGTTATAAATAAGACACTGAAAATGGGTAAAGGATTTCCATGCAGTGGTTAATGTAAATACCTCCCTGTATTTGCATAACACATCAGATGACAGGCAATCAAACTACAGGAGGGCCATATTAAAGGTGCCAGACGCCCCCAGGTACCGTGTGTATTACACAGTTGTGCTGCACATGCACATAAAAGGCAGTTTCACTGTGCTTGCTGCACATGCACCATAAACCTGACTCAGCTGACACTGAATTTATGGGACTTCTGCCTTAAAACAGTGCTGAATTAGAGCAAGGTACAAAGCTGCCAGATGAACGGATTCTTATTAATGACATAAAACGCCTGTATCGTGGCACCAAAGACACTGACCCAAGGAAAGGATCGTGTTGCAAGTCTGGACCTGACTCTAGATCCATGCTGTTGCCTGAATGTCAGGTATCCCGCAAGGCTGGTGGAGAAGAGGGAGGGGAATCTCAGAAATTTGGCACACCAAGAGCTCTTTGTGTTATTCTGATCCTGACTTTAAAAAAGTGGAGAACGTTCATGTTTGAGGGTAAGTACGGTTCAGCAGGGTCCCCCCAAAACCGCTCTGTAGATCTACAGCAGGAAATTTACATGTAGGTGAAACATTTGAAGAGGTTTTATCTCAGCCTGAAGTAATACTATGAGCAATCGCACAGTTCATTGTACATCAGGGTGTCTGCCAGTCATCCCTTCACACTGATATGCTCTCTGCACTTTCCATCCAAGGAGGAGATCTGTTGAGACAACTGTTGGTGGAACACTTTGCATCCTCTCTTCTCCTCCTTCTTTGCTGCTCTATAATGCCAGCAGTCTGCTGCATTGCTCTAAGTTACTTTCTATGGGGCTGTCTACAGCAGATGTTACAAGCATTATCCTTTCACTGACATTTTTCTCTAGAGGCCAAGCCGCACTGTTGAGAGCTGTCTCTCTCAGGAGGAAAACCCTCACACCAAAAACATCACCCGGTTGCCCCCAGCTATGGTGTTTTATGCAATGAGAGAGTTGGTGCATTTAGACTGTGCCCATTTTTACCCTTGCACTGCCTATGTAGCAATGGCCAACAGTTACTGCCTCTGTGTTTGTTATTTTTGTTGTTTGCAAATGTTGTCTTCCCGTGTATGGCTGCATGCGAACCTTATCTCCACCACAATCAACATCAAATCCAGCTGATGATTCATTTTGCCAAATAGGTCTGGGGTTTTCACCAACTGCTGGCTTTCTCCAGGAGATAATATGGTAAAAAGACCTGGAGGATTTTTTAAATAGAATTTATCTTTTGGGAATTATTATTGTTCATGTTTGTCCCTTTTCTGCCTCTGTGGATTATCTGCATTACTGTGGATACAGTCAGAGGGGCAGTTCAAGACATAATAAAGTTTGTAGGACCATACCTGCTTATTGCCCCTGGTTCTTCTTCAGTAACGGAAGACTGTATGGGAAGTTGTTTGTTACTAACAGATCATAGAATCATAGAATCATTAGGTTGGAAAAGACCTTTAAGATCATTGAGTCCCCAACCGTATCTTTTCTTCCTTGTTCTGTGAGCTGCTGCTTTNTGTGGCTTGTCAAATTGGCTTAGCTCAGAGCTGTGCTACAGGTGTCTTCAGAATAAGTTGTTGGTAATGTTTCCACACATGTGAGCAACATGCTTTAAATTTTAACTTTCTGTAAGAATTCTTCCTTGGTGTTGAAAATTTGCTATATTTTTTACAAGTGCATTTTGCATGGCATCAGGTGCTTCTTACTCTTGCACTAGATCGAGTGGTTGCTTTTCAGGGTGGACATACATTTAGTGTTATTTGGGATTTCTTTCCATTCCGGAAGAAACCATGATAAGTTTAGTGTTTTCCCATGCCTTACCTGGGGGTAATCCTGTAGCTAGTTGTTTTGAAAGACCTTTAAAAAATCTTCCCCAGAAAGGTACTATTA